>PVIA01001383.1:0-285738 GCA_004024845.1 Tonatia bakeri
ACCTTTTAATGAAGGTTGACTCCAAAGATAACACATTTATTTTCAGAAATGATAAAGTGTTGTACACAAAAACTTTACTTGTAATCAGCAATGTTCAAAACATTTTTTAAAAATGTGAGCATACCCAGCGGATCACACACTGTTTTTCTGGTCATTACCCATAAACTTCCAGACATGTGACTTGTGTGGGACTGTGCAATGGAGCCTACCATATTTTCCCCTTCCTTATAGAGGATGAGTGGATAATCCCCTGAAGCAGGAGTGGATAATTTTTACCTCCAATTGCTCATATTTTGGGTATTTTGAGCATCTACTAAACATTCGTAAGACAGACAGTGCCTGTCACAAATGGTTCACAAGTTCATTTGGCTTGAGTCTTCAAAGCTTGATGTGTCTCAGATTTAGACATTAGCTCTAAATGAAATTATACATACAGCTACAGATATACATTAAAGAGATTAATGTTTTTCCCTCATAATCAACTTTAAATACTAAAACACCATCTCACTGTTAAACATTATTAATCACTACATTTTAATATATCATATAATTATATGAATAACAGAATCCTATTATGTTGTATTTTGGAATTAAAAGCTGAGCATTAATTTGTTAAATACAAACATTTAAAGCTGTGTCATAGTTGTGTGTGATCCTTTCCTATAATTTACTTATTTTTTTCAATATTCTGGTTGCATTAACAAATAGAGATGGGCCAGGCCTTTCTCAGTTTCTCAGACGCCCTTGAGTCAAATGAGCATCATGATCTCGTTACTGAAATGTTCTCCTGATGCTCCTTATTTCTGGCCACATTAAACTCATCCTCTCTTAACAACAAGATTTTTCACTAGCTGATTTCTCTTGAGACTGTTTCTTCTATTTGGTAGATTTTTAATGAGCAGCAGTAATTACGAGTCACTATGCTAGGTTCAGTGAAGAAATAAAATCATCATCACCAACAAGAACAATATAAATGTGATCCTTTCCATGCTCACAGGCAGTCTACAAAGGAAAGAACTAGGTATCATATTTTAGCAATAAACAAAACTACCTGAGACCAGAAACAAAGAGACAGAATCAGATTAAGAGACTTAAAAGAAGTTTTCCAGCCCCATATTTTTACACTTTTGGCAATCCAGGTTCTAGTCACAAAGTTTCTTTTGGTCCCTCTCCTCCCACTCCCTGATTTTAACCCCACTTGCTATTCTTTGTGACAAAGAGTATTTCTGTCACACATTATTCATGAGAAGACAATGCTCTGGCTAGGAGAGGACACACAGTCATAATTGTCATTTGCTGCAAGTTCTTGAGGTGACATAGTTTACAGTACTGTGGGGCTGAGCCTCTGATCTTCCTAGCCAGCTCAACTGAGAGGTACACAATTTCCTTTTTCCCTGTTTAGTTCGACTGATACAGGATTGAACTATTGCAAATGAAATTTTATTAAAAAAGCAAGATGAGAAAGATCAGTATAGATAAATCAGATCTTATTTATTCTAGTGTAACATTCAAAGATTTCCTTGACTAAAAGGTATGAAAGGACATATAGCATCCAATTGCATTTCTTCTACACTGTCACTTTATATGCACTTGGGTACATTTACTGATTGATGAAAACTGATACCATTTGGGGACAAATCTCAGCTTGCTCACCTAACATCTTGCATTCTGTTCTTCACATGTAGTGGACATGAAGTGGCTAATGTATAAGAACCACTCCCCTCCAGGTACTGGAACTTGGGAAATGGTTCTGATCTTACAAAGTGAGCTACAAACATGCAGATCAAATTGGGGTTTTGATTCTTGGTAGAAACACTTCTTTGCATGGAGACTTAAAATTGCATTCTTTATCACATGTGCAGAAAATATAGTCATTAGAGCAGAAGATGCTGAGAGTGCACTCAGGACAGGGTTAGAGCTATAGTTTGGCTGAGTCAGTACTCAGGTTAATGATCAAAGACTAATAGTGATTCTCTGGGATAAGTGATGCAGACTCTGAAGCAAGACATGGACAACCAGTGCTGACCAGACACCTGAGGATCTAAGAATGAGACCAACAAGGAAGACAGAAAAGGGGACCTGTATCATATCAACAGAGAAAATATTCCCTTGGCCATATTAGCCAGGGTTTTTTTTTTTTCACCAGTTCACTAATGGGAATAAACTAAAAATATAAGAATCTAATGACTTATAGCATATTATGTATGCATTTAATAGTAAACTATGTACATTTATTAATACAAAGTTTAATTAAGTACAATGAAGCTTCTTATTACTTCACAAGAACTCAGTTAAAGAACTGCTTTCGATGTTGTTATTTAAAAATATCTGGATTGGATGAAGCCAATCTTTTGACTACTAGTCAATTCTTTTGACTACTAGAATCACAGTCTTGGTACCCATAGAAGGTATTAATAAGGGTTAGATTTGTCTATGAATGACAGAAAACTCCAAATTATAGTAGTTTAAATAAGATGAAAGTTTATTTCCTTCTCACATTACCTGAATAATTCAGATCTTGCATATTCGCCAGAAACTCAGGCTCCTTCTATCATGTCATTCAGCCATCTTCAATATGAAGTTTCCAACAGGTGTTTGGTCCAGGATAAAGCTCCAGCATCAGCCATCATATTTCTGCACTCCACTGGTGGGAAGAAGGAAAAGTGAGGTAAAATTATTAACCTTCACTTTAAGGATATACATTCTACCTACATCTTCCTTGTCAGAACTTAACCATAATCAATAGCAACTGAAGATGTGAATTTTATTTCTCTTTTTAGGTGGCTATGGTCCAGACAAAAACTAGAGGCTCTATCGTGGTGGAAGAAAGGAAGACAGCTATTTAGAGCCAAATAGCATATAGTAGCCAAAACTTCCTCTACATTATACAATTTTGGCTTAACAAAGTATTTTTCTGTTTGGATATAGTAACAGCAAACACTTATTGAGAATATATTGTATCCCGAGGGATTAATCAAATTCTTTTAAAATAGTGTTATGGATTAAATTGTAGGCCTCAAATAAGATATGTTGAAGTTCTAACTCCAGTATCTTAGAATGTGACTTTATTTAGAAATAAATATCTTTGCAGGTGTTGTCAAGTTAAGATGAGGTCATTAGGGGGCCTGATTCCAATATGATTAGTGTGCTTATAAAAATGGGAAGTTGGACACAGACATGCATAGAGGGAAGAGTATTCGAAAAGACAGAGAAAATGGCATGTAGAGTTGGAATGTTAGAGTGATACATCTATAAGCCAGGAAACATCAAAATTTGCTGGCAAACCACCAGAAGCAAGGAAGAGGCAAGATAAGTTTTCCCTCTGTACATTTCAGGAAGAGCATGGCCCTAATGATACCTTGATTTCAAACTTCTGGCCTCCAGAACTGTAAAAATAAATTTCTGCTGCTTTAAAGCAACCACATTAACAAAGTTTGTTACAGCAGCTATAGGAAACTAATACAAATAGGTTATCTCACTGAATTTCCACAACTATTGCTATTAATTCTCTTTTATAAATAAAGAAATTAGGTCTCAAAAACTTAAGGCATTTGCCAAGAAGCCTTAAGCTTGAATCAAACCTAGGGGGGTGGGTTTTTGTTGTTGTTTGTTTGTTTTTTAATTCTACAGCTTTCAGGGTGGTGGCAGAGTAGGTGGATCCCCTTCTCCCAGAACCTAACTGAATTCAAATAAATTGGAAAAGAAAAACATCAATGACCAGCTGAAGACTGGCTGAAGAGGAGGTTTCTGACCAAGGAGCCACAAAAGAAGCCATGTTGCGACTGCACCTGCACAGGAGCTTGCATGCATGGCCTCGCAGTCAGCCAGTCTGAGGGTCGATCCCATGCACTCACTCATAGGGCAACAGAAATCAAGACTCAGTTACAATAGGAGGGCCCACAAAACCCAAACAAGGGATATTCCTAGAGTACCCAACTCTGGAGATCAAGGAGAGTGCACCACTGAGTCCCACAGGACACTTACTACATAAAGCCACCCATGAAAACTGGGAGTCATAGCAAATCTATCTAATAAATAGAAACAATGGGGCAGAAATGGGGACAACTATAACCAAACAGCAATAAAAAAATTGTTAAAAGATAGTAAATAAATAAATAAATAAATAAAAACAAGCATAAAGAGATAGCCAAAATGGGGAGACAAAGAAACAGGCCTCAACCCTGGCTGGTGTAGCTCAGTGGATTGAGCGTGGGCTGCGAACCAGGCATCACAGGTTCGGTTCCCAGTCAGGGCACATGCCTAGGTTGCAGGCCATGTCCCCCAGCAACCACACATTGATGTTTCTATCTCTCTCTCTTTCTCTCTCCCTTCCCTATCTAAAAATAAATAAATCAAATCTTAAAAAAAAAAAAGAAAAGAAACAGGCCTCAAACGGAAGAACAGGAGGAATTTCTAGAAAAAGAGCTAAATGAACGATACGCAAGCAATTTATCAGATACAGAGTTCAAAGTAATGGTTATAAGGCTGCTCAAGAAACAGTGAGAAGTACAAAAGCATGATAAGAGATATCGAATCCATAAAAAAGGACCAATTGGAAATAAAGAATAGCATATCTGATATTAAGAATACACTGGGAAGAATAAAAAGAAGGTTGGATAAAGCAGCAATTTGGAAGACAGGTAGGAAAAAACACCCAATCAAAGCAGCAAAAAGAAAAAAAAAGACTTTAAAAGAATAAGGATAATTTAAGGAAAGTTTGGGACAACATGAAACATAACAACATCTGCATCATCAGGGCGCCAGAAGGAAAACAACCTGAGTGAGGGATAGAGAACTGGTTTGAGGAAATGGCACAAAACTCCCTTAACCTGGTGGAAAAAAGTCACAGAAGGTCAGGAAGCATAGTGTCCCAATTAAGATGAACCCAAAGAACCAAAGAGGACCACACCAAGACACATCATAAGTAAATGTCAAAAGTTAAGGACAAACAGAGAATCTTAAAGGCAGCAAGAGAAAGACAGTTGATTACCTACAAGGAAATTCCCATATGGCTGTCCGCTGATTTCTCAACAGAAACACTGCAGGCCACAAGGATTTGTATGAAGTATTCAAGTAATGAAAAGGAGAGACTTGAAACCAAGACTACTTGATCATCAAGACTATCATTTAAAATTTAACATGAAGTAGCCCTGGCTGGTGTGGTTCAGTGGATTGAGTGCCAGCCTGTGAACCAAAGGGTCACTGGTTCAATTCCCAGTCAGGGCATATGCCTGGGTGGTGGGCCAGGTCCCCAGTGGGGGACGCATGAGAAGCAACCATACATTGATGTTTCTCTCCCTCTCTTTCTTCCTACCTCTCTGTAAAAATAAATAAATAAAATCTTTAAAAAATATTTAACACGAAGTAAAGAGTTTCACAGACCCAAAAAGGGGGGGCTGAAGAGGCTCATTGCCACCAAACCATTATTGCAAGCAATGTTAAAGGAACTCCTTAAAATACAGAGAGAAGAACAAAGGTATAATGAAAAATGGCAATAAATATGTACTTATCAATAATAACCTTAAATGTAAATGAATTAAAAATCTAATCAAAAGACATAGCTGAATGGATAAGAAGACATAACCCATATATATATGGATTACAGGAAACCCACCTCAAAACACACAGGCTGAAGGTGAAGCGATGGAGAAAAATATTCCATGCAAAAGGAAACAAACAAAAAAGCTGGGGTAGCAATATTTATATCTGACAAAATAGACATCAAAATAAGGGCCATAATGAGAGACAAAGAAGGTTACTATATAATACTAAAGGGATCAATCCAACAAGAAGATATAACCCTGGTGAACATACATACACCCAATATAGGAGCACCAAAATATATAAAGAAAATCTTGGTGGACTTTAAGGGAGAGATTGATAGCAATACAATCATAGTAGGGTATTTTAATACTCCACTATCATCAAAGGATAGATCATCCAGACAAAAATTCAAATGGAAACAGTGAATGTACAGGACACACAGTAGATAGGACACATTCAGTTCATATTTACAGAACATTTCATCCCAGAGCAGTAGAATATACATCCTTCTCAAGTGTATATGGAACAGTCTCAAAAGTAAAGCACATGTTAGAACACAAAATAAATCTTAACAAATTCAAGAAGATTGAAATAATATCAATCATGTTCTTGAGTCACAATGACATAAAACTGGATATCAACTACAACAAAAACTCAAAAACGTTCTAACACATGGAGGTTAAATAGCATATTATTAAACAATGAATAGGTTGCCAATGAGATCAAGGAAGAGATAAAAATTACCTGGAAACAAATAAAAATCAACACGTAACAACCCAAGATCTATATGACATTGAGAAAGCAGTCCTGAGAGGTAGTTCATAACATTACAGGTCTGTCTCAAGAAGCAAGAAAAATCTCAAATAAAAAATCTCACCCTATACCTAAACAAATTTAAAGAAGAACAAGAAACAAAGCCATGAGTAAGTAAAAGCAAGGAAATAATAAATATCAGAGTGGAAATAAATGACATACAGACTTAAAAAAAAAAAACAAATATAAAAATCAATGAAACCAAGAGCTGGTTCTTTGAAAAGATAAACAAGATTGATGAACCTTTAACCAGACTCATTAAGAAAAAAAGAGAGAGGAGACAAATAAACAAAATTAGAAATGAAAGAGGAGAAGTAATAACGGATATCTAAATAATACAAAAGATTGAAAGAAAACACTATGAATGACCATATGCCAACAAATTGGACAATCTGGGTGAAATGGTCAAATTCCCAGAAACAAACAATCTTCAAAAACTGAGTTAGAAAGAATCAGAAAACCTGAACAGACTAACAGCTAATGAAATTGAAGCAGTAATCAAAAAAAACTCGAAACAAACACAGACACTAAACTGGATGGCTTCACAGGTGAATTTAACCAATCATTCAAAGAAAAACAAACACCTATCCTCAAACTAATTCAAAAAGTTTAAGAGGACGGAAAACTTCCAAGCTCTTTTTATGAGGCCAGTGTTATCCTAATTCCAAAACCAGATAAAGACTCTACAAAGAAAAAAATTACATGCCAATATCCCCAATGAATAGAGATGCTAAAATTCCCAACAAAATATTAACAAATCAGATGTGGCAATGCATTACAAGAATATACACCAAGATCAAGTTGGATTTATTCCAGGCATGCAAGGTTGGTATAATATTCACAAATCAGTAAATGTTATAAATTACATAAACAAAATAAAAGATAAAAATCTGCTCTGGCTGGAGTGGCTCAGTAGATTGAGTGCTGGACTGGGAACAAAAGGGAAACCAGTTTGACTCGCAGTCAGAGCACATGCCTGGGTTGCAGGGCAGGTCCCCAAGTAGGGGGGTGCATGATTGGCAACCACACATTGATGTTCCTTTCCCTCTCTTTCTCCCTTGCTTTCCCACTCTCTATAAATAAATAAAATCTTTAAAAAATAAAAAAGATAAAAATCCTATGATCATATTAATAGAAAAAAACATTTGATAAAATCCAGCACCCATTTATGATAAAAAACTCTCAGCAAAGTGGGAAGAGAGGGATCATACTTCAACATAACCCCAATAACTATTACAACAACAATGAAAACAAGGTACCTAAAAATAAATTTAACCAAGAAAGTAAAAGACCTGTACTCAGAAAATTACAAGACACTGAAGAAAGAAATGAAAGAAGACACAAATAAGTGGAAGATATACCAAGTTCATGGATTGGAATAATTAATATAATTAAAATGTCTATGCAACTCAAACAATCTATAGACTCAAGGCAATTTTTATTAAAATACCAATGACATATTACATAAATCTAGAACAAGTATTCCAAAAACGTATCTGGAACCAAAAAAGACCCCAGATAACCTCAGCAATCTTGACAAAGAAGAGCAAAATTAGAGGAATCATGCTACCTGATCGATAGAACAGAACAGAGAGCCTAGAAATCAACACATGTCTTATGATCAATTAATACTTGAAAGATCAGGCAAGAACATACAATGGAATAAAGACAGCCTCTTCAATAAATGGTATTGGGAAAATTGAACAGGTACAAACAAAAAAAATAATAAAAGTGAAACTAGACTGCCAACTTATAGCACATACAAGAATGAACTCATTATGAATAAATGACTTAAATATAAGTCACAAAACCATAAAATCCTAAGAAGGAAACATAGACAGTAAAATCTCAGACATATCTCGAATCAATATTTTTGTGGATATATCTCTTTGCAAGGGAAATAAAGAAAAAACTAAACAAATGGAACTATATCAAACTAAAAAGCTTCTGCAGGCCAAAAGAAACCAACAATAAATGGAAAGAGAACACAATAAATGGAATGGAATTGTAGAGGAGAACATATTTGCCAACGATACAACTGATAAGGGGCTAATTTCTAAAATAAAGAATTTATACAACTAAACACCAGAAAGACAAACACCAGAAAGACAAACCAATTAAAAAATGGGCATATGACCTGAATAGATATATCTCTAAAAAGCACATATGGATGGCCAATAGACATATGAAAAAAGCTCAACATCATCAGAGAGCTATAAATTAAAACCACAATGAGATATTATCTCACACTTGCCAAAATGACAACCATCAATAAATCCACAAACAGCAAGGTTGGTAAGGATGCAGAGAAAAAGGCATCCTCATGCACTGTAGGTAGAAATGCAGAGTAGTGCAGCCACTGTAAAAAACAGTATGGAACTTCCTCAAAAAATCGAAAATGGTATGGCCTTTTGACCTATTTTTGGGAATATATCCTAGGAATCCTGAAATAGCTATTCAAAGGATATATGTACCCCTATGCTCATAATAGCATTATTTACAAGAGCCAAGGTCTGGAAACAGTCCAAGTGCCCTTCAGTAGATGAGTGGATAAAAAAACAAACAAACAACAACAAAAATCTTGTGGTATATTTACACAATGGAATACTACACAGACCTAAAAAGAAGGAAATCTGGACTTCCAGTCAAGATGGAGGCATAAGTAAACACAGCTCACCTTCATACAAAACGACATCAAAATTATAGCTAAACTGTAGAACAACCATCACTTAGAACCATCAGAAATTAAATAGTTGAATGGAAGTCTGATAGCTATGGAATTAAAGAAACATCCATCCAGAGTGGTAGGAGGAGCAAAAATGCAGAATGGTCTGGTTCCGCATTCATGTGTGGTGAATAAAAATTTGGGAGGGATATCTCAGGGGTGAGAATTCTCAGCCCCACACCAGGCCCCCTAGCAGAGGGTCCCAGGGCTAGAAAGATAAGTCCCCATAACTTCTGGCTGCAAAAGCCCACAGGGATTGAGTCAGCAGAAGGGACTTCTGGAGTCCCAATCAGTTCCTCATAAAGAGCCCACACATGGACTTACTCAGACTCACTCCCTCTGAGCTCCAGCACCAGGATCACAGCTTGAAAGGCATCAGTGGCATATAGGGAGGATGGAGTATCTGGCATCAAGGCAAGAGCTGAGGGACAGCTTTATCCCAAACAGAAAGGTGGACAGAGGTCATTGTCCCTTTTCTGAACCCTCCCCAAACAGAGCCACAGAAGTGAAAAGTAAGTGCCATATCTGAGACTCTGTCAACCTGGTTAGTACTGTTTGCTCTGCCCTGGAGAGCCCCTGAAGTTCTGTCCCACTCAACTTCCAGGCCCACCCAAGCTGTTAACAGTGGCTTTTCCATACGAATAGCTGGTCTTGGCTCTTGTTTCACAACTTTCTAAATATTCTGAAAGAAGCAACAGCTAGCCTCAGTGAGTGCCCAACCACCATACATCTTTCTAAATGACCCCAGACCTAGCACTGGAAGCAGCTAGTTTTGGATCACAGTTTGGCTTTCTCTGGGAATATGCAAGTCCAGCACAAGTAGCATCCATCTGCAGATTGCTTTATAGCTCGTGCAAGGTGGTCCCAAGCAGAACACCTGTTAGGGCAGACCTTGGCCTGCACCACCTGGGAAACTCCAGAGCCTCTGCACCCAGTGGACAGCTACAGACCACATTGGAACACTACCACCCTGCCCCTGCACATCTGATCCTCCACAGAAGGCACAGGTTGGTGGTCAGTGGATATTGCCAGACCTTGCAGCTAACTGGACTGAGTAATTCCCTCCCATTGACTTGTCAATATCAATTCAGCTTCAACTACAAGAGAAGGGTATATTCAGCACACAAGAAGGGCACACCTCAAGTACCCGGTTTGGGTGATAGAGGAGGCTGTGCCACTGGACTCTACAGGATATCTAATACATTAGGCCTTGCTACCAAGACAGAGAGTCATAGCAGCTCTACATAACACATAGAAACAAACACAGGAAGGCTACCAAAATAAGAAGACAAAAAAACATAGCCCAAATGAAAGAATAGATCAAAACTTCAGCAAAAGAGCTAAACAAAGTGGAGATAAGCAATCTATCAGTTGCAAAGTTCAAAACACTGGTTATAAGGATGCTCAAGGAACATAGTGATAACCTCAAAGGCATACAAAACATCCAGTCAGAAACAAAGGATTACAAAATTGAAATAAAGAGCAATTTACAGGGAAACAGCAGTAGAGTGAAAGAAGCTGAGAATCAAATCAACGGTTTGGAACATAGGGAAGAAAAAAACAACCAATCAGAACAATAAGAAGAAAAAAAATCCAAAATAACAAGGACAGTATAAGGAGCCACTAAGACAACTTCAAGCATTCCAACATTTGCATCATAGGGGTACCAGAAGGAGAAGAGAAAGAACAAGAAATTGGAAATCTATTTCAAAAAATAATGAAAGTAAACTTCCCTAATTTGGTGAAAGAAAAAGACATGCAAGTCCAGGAAGCACAGAGTCCCAAACAAGATGGATGCAAAGAAGCCCACTTCAAGACACATCATAATTAAAATGCTAAAGGTTATAGATAAAGAATCTTAAAAGTAGCAAGAGAAAATCAGTTAGTTACCTACAAGGGTGTTCCCATAAGACTGTCAGCTGATTTCATACACATCTATCAACAATTGAATCTAAAAAACAATCTAGGCAAACAAGAAGAACAGAGACAGAATCATGGCTACCAGGAGGGTTTTGATGGTTGCCATATGGGATGGTGGATGCAGGGAAATTGGTAAAGTGGTGAGGGGATTAAGAATTATAAATTAGCAGTTACAGAATAACCATGGGGATGTAAAGTACAGTATAGGAAATAGGGTAGCCAAGGAACTTATATACATGACCCCTGGACATGAACAATGGTGTGGGAATTGCCTGAGAGAGTTGAGGGTGCTGGGTGGAGGGACAGCTAAGGGAGAAGACGTGGGTCAACTGTAATAGCATAATCAATAAAATATATTTGTTTAAATAGAGGGAAATCTTACCTTTTGTGACAGCATGGATATGGATATTATTATGCTAAGTGAAATAAGCTAGTTAGAGACAGACCAATTACCATGTGATCTCACTTACATGTAGAATATAATTAATTGAATAACTTAAATAAACTGATGAACAAAATAGAAACAAAGGCATGGATACATGGTACAAACTGACAGCTGTCAAAGAAAAGGGGAAAGGGCCACATGATTAAAGAAGGTGAAGGTATCAGCCAAAAAATATATATGCAGAACTCATGGACACAGACAACAATGTAGTGATGCCAGAGGAAGGGGGAGTGGGAGCTGGGTGGAGGTGGGCAAAGGGGGTAAAAGGGGACATCTGTAATAGTGCCAATAATAAAAACAATGAAAAACAAATGAAATAAAGAGTAATTTTTTTTAAATGATCAAAATCCATATTTTTAGATCTCTATCCCTTCTCAGCTTGGATACCACTAGAGAAAGCTGTGAAGTGTTATGCAGATATTAGGTGGGACTATTATCCCCATGAACCTCTCTTGCATAGTATTGTAACTTATCATTCAATCTGGGGCACTTTTAAGAAAGAAAAAGATGCTATTCATAATTACATTGGGACAAGAAGACTAACCAAGACAGTCTTGGACAAACCAGGGCTCACCATCACATTAATTTAAACTCAGTCCTCAGCGCCATGCTCTCCCTGACTTCCATCCAGAAATGACATTATAATGGCTTTACATAATGCTAACATTTACAGTTAGAAAATAACAAAAATACCTGAACTATGAGGTAATAATAACATGCTATTACAAGAATAAGATATTCTTTGATAATGAGTAACATACTGATCAAATAAGAGAGTTATAGGAATGATTTTGTAAGATGATTAATGCAAAGAAAAAAGGAAAGAATACATTCTGACTAGTTAGCCAAAATTATCTGAGAAGTCCTTCCTGACCTCTAAAGACTAAGGACACCTACATCTGGAAAGCTGAGGATGCAGCTAAGGCTCCACTTGTTGCAGCAGCGAAGCCAATAACCTAGCACCGTAAAGAATATCAAGCTTCCATTTTTACAAAAACAAAATATACCCTTCTTCAGATTCCTAAGGTTGAGGAAAAAGTAACTTCCGCAGGAATGTGGATTGAAATTTTTTATCTCTATTCTCAAATTTGAACCTTAATAATATCCAAGTGGAGTCAGGTTAGCAATCAGAAAAGCTTTATAACTTCAGACTTCTGCCAATAGAGAGCTTTCTCAGGTTATTTCTAAGTGAGGTAGATGCTATTAGAGGTCAGGTAGCCTAGATGGTAACTAAATAATGAAGAAAAGTAATAAGCCACATGAACTAATATACCATGTTATACAGATTGTATAATCTGTAAAAAATTCAAATTAAGGCTCTCTATGTTTCTGAAAGTCTGGCTTCTGTAGTCAGTCTGGGGCTAGGACAGACTCAATAAAACTGCTTATGTGCAAGTAATACGCATTTACCCTCTACCTTAAACACTGTAATTTGAGTAAACTATGGGGTCCTGAAATGTTAACTGTGTTTATCTCTGCATGGGTGAACTGCCAGTGATTCTATGTACCGCCAGTCCTATTCTTTCTTCTTCATGTTTTCTCATTGAGACTTATAGCACTTTTGAAATTCTATTAAACAAATAATACTTTTGAAACTATAAAAAAGGTCTTTAAATAGATCATTAAAATATGTAAAACAGACTTTTAGTTTCTGGTCTAGCATACAAGGAGCTGGAACCAGAAACTGGAATACTGCACTCCAACCTAAAACTAGTGAAAAGCTGAACATTTATGGCTATCAATGATGAATTAAAATATAAAGCATGGATGGAAAAGATATACACTACTTTCATGAATTGGATGACTCAGGATGAAGTGGAAAGAATGACCAGCAAAGGGGTTTCTACTGTGATAGTAAATGTTTATTTTTGCAATTTGAAGAAAATATGATAAAATGTTATCATTTGTTAATTTGATAGTGGAGAGTATATGGTGTTTTCTAATTCTCTTTGCTTTCTCATATTCTTAAAATGTTTCATAATTTTAAATTAATGTCTATGAACCAGAAGCTCTTAAATTACCCTATTTTGCAGTGTGTAATGTGCACTCCTGTTTTTGTGTGCATTAGACATGGGATTTATTATACCCATTATTATACCTATAGTATGTAATCATTAATCCTGCATATAATGTGCATTCTTATTTCTCCCTCAAAAATTTGAGCAAAACACGCTCATTATACATGGCAAAGTATGTGTTTGGTAAGTACCAACGTTACAGTACCACACACACTCTCCCTGAAAACTGTTCTCTATGGATTCTATCTTTCTGTAATTGAATATTCTCTGGGTCTTTTTCCTCATTCATAAGATAAAAGGGTGAATAAAAGGTCCTTTATGAATCTTTCTAGCTCAGGTACTCTATGTGCCTTCTCTTTCCCATCACCTTACACCCCAACGCCCCTCCTTTAAGGTCACTTATTGAATCTGCTATCAATCCATCTTCCTTTCCCCTCTTTAAGTCCCCTTTTCTGAATAGTCACAAGTAATATTTGACCAAAGCATGCTGAGTAATCGAGTTTGCTAAAACTCTAGAAAAGTTGTTTTTCCCCCATTTAAAACAAAAACCCTGCGTTTTCATCTGCCCTCTTTGCCATTGAAGAGGTGTAGGGAGGAGGAGGTAATAGAAGAGATACTCCGTGGGGGTGCGGGAGTGCTACTGCATTCTTACCTGGGCATCAATCTCCAGCCAAGGAGCAGCTAACTTGGAGATGGGCTAAAATGAGGCCACCATAACTCTGTGCAGCCTGAGCAGGCACCGTGGGCAGAACAAACTATACTTTGCAACTGGAGCTGGGGTGGGAGTGGGAGAGAAGGCTGCCCATTTCAGAAACATCTTGTGGCATCTCTGCAGGAGGAAGAAGGTGCATTTGGCTGGGGAAGTCCCTGGGAGAAAAGTTCTCTGGCTGAGGTTGCCAAGAGAGCTCCAGGCTTCAGTCCGCGCGACCTGCGGAGGTGCGGGGGTGGGGCCAGCGGCGCGGGAGGGACAGCTGGGTCCAGCTTTCCTGCTGCACGCCGACCCGGCTCTGCGAGGTTTCGGAGAAGGAAGGTGTGGTTAGAATAAGGTATCCAAGACTGTGAACCTTCCACCTGCTGAGGACCCGGGTGCGACCATGGGCTACCAGGGGCAGCAGCCTGTCATCCCGCCACAGGTAAAATGAGACTGGGGCAGGTTCTGAAGCCAAGTTCTCTCAAAGCTTCATTCACCCTGCAACAGAGGCTGCCTTACCTTCACTTGGGGGTCCTGGTTAGCACCACTGAAAGTTCTCTGGAAGAAGCTGTGCCTTGATCTGACTCCCCCCCGCCCTTGCCAGTCAATTTTCAATGTAACCCTTTTGATTCCACAAAATCACACCATTGGCTCTCTAACGGATCCTGTACTCTGGGGTTCCACGTAGCAGCCATGTACTTAGTGGAGCTTTAATTAGGACATTTTAGGATGGAGTTTGTTTGCAAAACTCTGTTGAGCTACTAGCTATAATTGTTACTCTATTATTATTCTCATCATTTTTTATTATCATGATTGCCATTATTATCATTATGGCATTGTTGATATCATGTACTTCTACTATATTGCATATTTAACACTTTTCTGGTTTTGAACTAGTAGATATTGGTTTAACTTTATTCATTATTGGCCATTTTATATATTTAAATAGAGCAATCTAGATGACAAAGAACTCCTCGTTTCTGAACATAAGCACAAAGGGAAAACTTGTCGTCAGTCTGCTGCTGTTTTTAATGTTGTCAACTCTATTATAGGATCTGGTATAATAGGTAAGTACTGCTTTGTTGTTGTTTTTTAAATTTTAAATGAAAAGGCCAAATTTAAGGCTCTTATTGTTAGTGTTCATTGATTTTTTAAAGATCTTAAATGATAAAATTGGTAATTGTCTTCCATAAGAGCCTTCCATTTCTCCCTCTGTAACAATGGGCAGCACATCAGTCCCTTTTCTGCTGAAGATGGGGCTGCAATCCACACTCTCTGCACAACTGAGGGTATCCTCCACCTGTGTGAGGTTTGGTGGAGCTTCATACAGGACACACAGAAAAATTTTTTCACAGGCTGCATGGACAGTTGACAATGTTACCTAATTTACTTTTCCCTCCTCCTGAAGTAGCCATCATTACTTGAATCACCTTTCTATGATCTTCTAGAGGTGTAAAACTTCCAGATATATGGACATATTGGAGGTACAAAATTTTAATGCAAAAACATACCAAACTTGTGAAAAATTAAATCCATACAATAGTACTTTACCCATCTATATAGTGTTAAATTTAAATACAAAGTAATTTGTATCCATTTTAAGAATAATTTAGTCAATAAATAGAAATTGGTTTTAAAAAGTGAATGATTTTTTTAGTAAAGAAGCCAAATCATAATTGAAAGAAATGAGCAGGTTGTATTTTCCCAATTTGAGACAAGGACAAAATTGAGTACATTGCATTATAGTTATAAAGGTAGTTATTTTCCCATACTTACTATTTTTTTTTGTTATTTGAAAACATCCAATTTAAGAAAAAGTAGGGACAAAACAGAATCATGTAATACTCATTGAGAATATTATTTTTTGTAAAGTTCCGACATTTTAGTCACAGTCATCATTGAATATTTATCTGAACTGAGTGATGTGTATTTCTGTTTTACTTGTTTCCATATATAAATATTTTTTTTCAAATAGTACATCAAGTGGAAGTACCTGAAAAAAAGTAGTAAAAAATAGGGCCAAAGACTGGTTTGAAATTTTGCCTCCATGTGCCACAGAGGTGCGGCAGCTCTTCTTGGCAGATTCCAGACACAATTCCTGATTTCAAAGCTTTAAGCTCACCCATGTCAGCAACATTTAAAGTACCTCTTAATTATGCTCAGCCAATTTTCTTCTTTATTTTTAGAGAATGAGAAGAAGAATGGAGAGAAAGAGAGAGAAATATCAATTTGTCTTTCCACTTATCCATGCATTCATTGGTTGCTTCTCGTATGTACCCTGACCAGGGATCAAACCCTCAGTCCTGGCATATCAGGACAATGCTCTAACAGACTGAGCTACCTGGCTGGGGCCAATTTTTCAGAGAGTAAAATGCTGCGTGGAAATATTTTTAAATATTTTATGTCCATAATCTAAAATTGTTCATTTCCAAAAAAAAAGTCATAAGAAAATATTTCATATTACCCCCTTCAGCTTTGTAATTTACTTTTGCCTTCTCATTCTTCTCCCCTTTTCCTACATGGTTGCCCATTTGACTCCTCATGTCCCATGACCCTTCTGTGCTCTTTTATCCCCTGTGCTTTCCCAGGCAGCACATGGTGAAAGCTTTGGGTCATTACTCTCCATATTCTAGGTCATATGATCCCCTCACTCTGATGAGAACATGATTTGTATGAACTGGCACCTATCTTTTATTTTCTGCTGTCTTATTCATATTCCATCACCTCATAAACTTGCTTTCTGTATATGTCCTTAACTAACAACATTTTATTCTGAAATAAGTATTACTATGCTAACATTTACTTTTAGTAGTCATATGCACTGTTTATAATTATGTCATATAAATATCTAGTGTACTTAGCCTATTACATACAGGAATTGGGGAAAACTTCTGTATTCTTACATGTTTTATTAACATGATGGGTGGGCATTTTATGTTTTTCCAGGATTGCCTTATTCAATGAAGCAAGCTGGCTTTCCTCTAGGAATATTGCTTTTATTCTGGGTTTCATATGTTACAGGTAAAATACTATGTAATTGCTAATTCTTGCAACTTAAATTGCACAAGGACTATTTTATGCACACACACACACACACACACACACACACACTCATACACACACACCCTGTCATTGAATTTACTAATTGTATTGGATTGAAGAATCCTAAAGAATTTAGACATTTATGTCTGAGAAAATTTACTTCTCTTGCTAATCCTCTGAAGATTAGAAAAGCCTTATATATTGTATTACCAAGCCTAAATCCTTTTCATGTGCCCTTTCATTTTATGAAGAATGTTGTAGGAGTCTGGGAAGTCATTTTCAAGGTTGATTAAAGCCAAGACAGCTATGCTTTGAAAATGCAGTGTCAGGACTTCCTTTCCCACAGGGACCATGGGCAAGTGCACATGAGTGACAAACCTTATCCAGCTGTTTGTGCAGGTGTTCCCACCTTGCCTGTGCCTGCTCAGGTTTCCCACCTGCCACTGTCTTTAAGTGCAGCAATACGGTGCTGCTATACTACTTCTCTCTGCCTCACCTTTCCATGTAATGCGTTCATTCACACCCAGTCTAAGTGCAGACTATACAACTCATAATCAGGTCCTTTTTCTTGTGTCCTTATCCCTGCCTTGCCATCCCTCCCACTCACCTCATAACAAATGCAGGGTATTTTCTCTACCTTAGCATGACTGTGGGAGAGGCAGCAAGATGCCACCTGATGAGGTTGATGTTATGGTGGCTGCTATGTGTTGTCACCTAAATGCCTTTTTACCAGGTAATGCAAAACACCTTAGCTGTCCCTTTCTCCAGAGTGTTGACCTGGGCCTCAGTGGTACCACCTTCCTGTGCAGTTATGACCCCAAGCTGCAATTTTCCCACAGCCTTTAGCCAATGCCTGACTGATACAGAAACCTTGCCTCCAGGAGGGACCAACACACGATGCAGTTGGAACTCTGGAGTACCACCACTGCAGGGCTAAGCTGCAGCTGGTCTCCACCTGGGACCCGTCCTTCCTGAGGTGCTTCCCCTGCCCTATCATCTCATGTAGCTTCTCCTGGGAGCTCTCCCTCTAATCCCTTGCCTAAGAATCTGTCTAAACTCTGCTTCTGGAGACCCTACTCAGATGCTGTTTCTCATAAACTCTCAGGCTTCCAAGCCCAGCCTATAACTGTTATTTTTCCCAGGCTGAAGAAGAAAGAGAGTAAAGCATGTAGAAGATAGAAAAGTCAGAGCTGAAAAAGCACTGGCTTCCCTTCCCTTTGCTTTCTTCTCTCCACCTAAAACCTAAACTGCTTTTAGCTTCTACAGCTCTTAATTTGTAGCTTAATTTGTAATTTAGTAATGTAGGATCTATAACTTTGTGCTTATTTAGACTCGCTGAGTTTTGAAATTTGCATGCTGTTCCCAAGAGCGTTTATCACACTGAAAAATCCCATTCAAGGATTTACCCTTGTCCTTTCTAATTTCCTGCTTCCCGGTCAATCGGCACAGACAAATAATTAATTCCCACCCAGGCATAATAACCATGGCTTATTTAAGTGCATTGTAAATATGTACACACATGGAGAAAATTAAAATGTGTATCACCTAAGAATTCAATACTTGAGGAGAATGAAAAGTTTACTAAAGCCAAATCATATTAAACAAAAATAAATCATGCCATGAATAACTTTCTCAACTGATATTATATATAAACCTATAGCAATTATTGTGAGCAGTCCTTTGCAAGGTCATATATTGCAAAACTATTAATCAGTGGAAATTAGTCTTATTAATTTTGTTATATGATCAAAATCCTTAAATAACTTTGATAAATAAAGGTAACCACACAAAAGAAAAAAGTATATAAACTATGATTTATTTGGTTGTTAAATAGGCTTTTAAGAGGAAAATTTACAAGTAGGGTATGATACTAAATTTTTCTTTAAACCGGCACTGTAATTACACAATGATTTGTCTCTAGTGTTACTCTTTTGTCTTTCTAAGGCCTCTAATGAGGTATGGCCAGTTTCATGGGTGTTTTTTCCACGTTCTGTTTCCATGTTTGTGAAATGTTGAGAAACAAAAATAGAATTATAAATATTTATAACAAAGAGTTTTATTTTTAAATTGCTGTAAGATTTTTTCTTATTTTTTAAATTTTTTTAAGTATTTTACTTATTTATTTTTAGAGAGGGAAGGGAGGGGGAGAGAGAGAGAATAACATCAATATGCGGTTGCTGGGAGACATGGCCTGCAACCTAGGCATGTGCCCTGACTGGGAATCGAACCTGCAATGCCTGGTTCGCAGCCTGTGCTCAATCCACTGAGCTACACCAGCCAGGGCTTATTTTTTAATTAGAGTAAAATAATTTTTATTGTCCAAACATACAGAATGATTTAAAAGAAAATTTTCATGTTGAACAATATAAACCCATTGATGGATTACCTAAAATTTGCATATAATATATTTAAAGTGAGATCAAAATGTTATAGTGATTGATATTTGAGATACCTAAAACTTTTAAGGTAATATATTTATAGCCTTTATTTTACAAGCAGATGAAATTATTTACATTTATCATTGACTAAATTTTTAGCAAATTTTTAACTTCAAGCAATATATTTTGAACATTCATGAAACAGTGTTTTCATTCCAAGCATACAGTTCTTCACCAAAAAATTTACAACAGCTGAGAAATTGGGTACCTCCTCTCTGTTAGTCAGGTTTTCATAGATTCTCTCTTTGGTAAGTTGCTGTTTTACTACATTTATCATCTGCCCACTTTCTGACCAGTCCTCCGTATTGCTGCAAGAGGTATCTTTATCAGACCTTAGCCCGATCACGATTACTCCCCCAATCAAAGCATTGCAAGAATCTATAATGACAACAGAAAAAATTATTGCATTCAAAGCCCTTCATAGTGTAGTCGCAATCTGAATTTTCACTCTCATCTTCAACTACTCAAACCTGTCTTTCAGCCTGTCACCTACAGTGCTATGTGTGAACCTTATGTTTTAGCTATTCTGGACTATGTCATCTCTCACGTACAGAATATGCTTTCACACTGCCTTCCCACGGACAGACCCCTGCTTGACCTTTTTTTTCTCTTTTTTCTCTACCTGGTGAAATCCTATTCATCCTTCGAGGCACTACTCACCTTTTCTGTGAAGCTTTTCATAGTTTTAAACAAAGGAAGTAGAATTAGTTGCTATGCCCTATGTGCTTGCAGAATATTTTAACATATATTTATTGGTCATTTATCAAATTAAATTTGAATCCTGCTCTATATTGATCACTGATTGATATCAACAATATTTACTGACACTGCTGCCATTGTAGCACTGAAGAGCATTATTCTTGCCTGTATGCAGCTCATTGCACAGTGTCAGGCAAACAAAAATAAATAGTTACAATACTTCATTAAAAAGACCATAACAAAAATAGGTACATGATCATAGGAACATTGGCATTTAACACAACCTCAAAGGAGCAGACATGTTTTGGAAAGAAAGAGATACTTCCACTAAGTGTTTATGAAAATATGTGAGTAGTGAAGAAAATGGAACGTTACTTTAAGCAGGTGGAAAATTAGAAATACAAAAAGGAACTGTGTAATTACTCAGTCTGGTTAAAGTGTAGGGTTAATGTTTGTACGTAAGGAGAGGGAGATGCTGGTAGAGAGGTTTGCAGAGGTGCTTATGAAGGTTCCCGTGAATGGCTCTATCATTACCATAATTCCCTGAGGACTGCCTAGATGCTGAGCATAAAGCCTCCACTATACTTAATCCTTCTGACTCCATGAAGTAGGTATGCACTTTCTACTTTTACAGGGGAGGAAACTGAAACTTTAATGGATTCAAATGACATGCCCAGGGTCTACAGTTACTTCCAGCAGAGTTGAAATTTTTATTAAGTCATGGATTCTGGGGCCAGATGGCCAGGGTCTAAATCGTGACTGCTTCAATGCTGGCTCTGTGAAGTCTGGCAATTTACTTAACCTTCTGCACCTCACTTTTCTCATTTATTAAATGAGGGGGACCTAGGATTGTTGTAAAGGATAAACAAGGTAGTATATGTAAAGCATTTTTTAGAGGGCCTGGCACACAGGAAGTACTGTGACAATTTTTGTGTTTGTAATATAATAATCCAGAAAGGTAGTCTTCCACCCAAGGTCATACACCTAATAAATAATGTTTTATGTCTCACAAAAAGGAGTTGATTTTTATTAGAAAGCATTAGAGGATCCCTTGGAATATTTTAAGCAGAACACATGATTAGATTTAAGACATGGTCAGACCCATCTGAGGGGAAATGTTGAGAAAATCTTAGCAGATGTCAAAAATGTTTTGGTAGAGGATGAGATTAGTGAATGAGAAAACTATTTGGAGGTTATTGCCATAATCCAGATGGTATGTGATAAAGAACTAAGCCCTAAAATAAAGCAAGCTAGAGGTTAGAAATGAGGGGATACAGTGGAATAATTTATGATGCAGTAATAGAGTTGGTGACTAAAGGAATACAGAAGATGATGAATAATGAGAAATCTAGGTGATTCCCAAATTTCTGGTGATACAATTCAGTGATCAGAGAAATAGCGATGAAGAAGCAGGTTCCAGAACAAATTTGTAAATCAGAATGTGGATATTTTAAAACTGAGATGTCTATAAGGTCTCCAAAGTGAAATGCTTACGAGGCAGCTAGATGCAGACATCTGGAGTTTTGGAGTCTGGGCTAGAGATACAAATGTGGGGGTTACTAACATCTATAGGAAGATTGAAACCATGCACATGAATGAGATCACAGTAAGCTGTCTTGAAGAGTGAGAAAAAGTATAAGAATCCAGAATAAAAGAACACTCATATAAAACTGAGTACCAGTGGCCAAAAAAAGGTAGGAGGAAATCCAAAAGAAAGCGATGTAGCAAAAGCCACAGGAGGGAGGTTGAAAAAGAGGGGAATGGTGAATAGGAAAAAATTGTCACTGAAAGAGCAAATAAGATTAAGATTCAGGACATGTCAATTGGATTTATCAACTTGGAGTTTATTGAAGAACCTTAAAGAAGTTTGGATGGTGTGGGAGGGATTCAGGGTGGAAATCATACTAGAATTATTTGTATTTTCATCTTTGTCTTTTAACACATTTCCAAATTACTTAAAAGACAAAAAATAATGAAATCACCTGTGGTGAAAACTTGAGCAAGAGAAAAGAGTGCAAGAATCACACCCTGTACATAACTGTGTACCTAATAAAACTGCTTTGTCATTCAGTAAGTTACATTTACTAGGTTCATTGTATTAAATGAAGGAAAAGAAGAAAGATATTAACTTTTAATTATATAATATCTATATAATTATATCTTCAATTTCAACTTAAAATTGAAACTTAAATCTCTAAAATGTGAGTTAAAAAAATTCTTAGAGTGCTCGCTCAACCATAGCAATAAAATAGAGTTACTAGTTGTGCTTTGTTATAAAACACACGATCTGAGTCTCCTAAATCTATTTTTATGCATGCTTACAGCATTTTCCCTTTTTTTTGTCTTCATGTGGTGAATGCCTATGAAATATCTGATCACCTACAATGTGTGGCTTGGCTATTGAGCCACATCCTATTAATGGTCATTGCATTGGCTAGATTGGGTTGTAAAATGAAATACTGATGCTCAACTATAGTCTGCTTCTGTCCAGTTCTTCTCATGGATATGTTAAGTATACTTGCATCTTGATTGAAAAATAAATAATTTGGAACAGTACCATTTCACAAAAAATAATATTTTATGGGAAGGAAGGGAGCCTTGCCATGTTGATTTACTGTCACATTAAATTAACTTCTTTTTTAGAAAAATGTTCCCTTTTTATGTAAGTCAAAACATGAAAAACCTTTGTATTTAATGTAATCTAACATTTGTTTAATTGTTATTTTTGCCACAGACTTTTCCCTTGTTTTATTGATAAAAGGAGGGGCTCTCTCTGGAACAGACACTTATCAGTCTTTGGTCAATAAAACCTTTGGCTTTCCAGGGTATCTTCTGCTCTCTGTTCTCCAGTTTTTGTATCCATTTATAGGTAAGATGAATGTAAAGATGCAAACTATACTTACCTGCAAAAACATACTGTCATTTCTAAATATAATAGTTTTAATAGTCATTGCATAGTTGTTAAAGAGTACCAGTAGTAGAAATATATTCCAAATTAAGTGTTTGCTTCTTTAGTCATTTTTCTCTTACTCCCTGGTCCTTTTGGTTGGTCTTCTGAGTATTTTACTGAAATAAAATGAGAGTGATTTTCATTAGTCTAATGTTTGTTCTTCTCTAGTTTGGTGAAAAATAGAATGATCTGGGGATAAAAGTGAGTGAGAGAAACAGTAGATCTCTTCAAGGCTGAAATACATTTTTGGAAAATATTTTGAAATACATTTGTGGAAGCCATGTACAAAGCCAACATGCTATTTAAAATTTGTACGATAATGATGAAAATGCCACCTAGCACTTCTTAAATAAATAAAATGTTAAGATTCAACAATGGACAAATTGACTTCCTTTTTTAAACCAATAATACAGAAGCTATTGCTTAAATCACTAGTTTCTTATGTTTCCACCAAAGGCTAAGAATGTATTTCCCCAAAATCTTATTTTTTAAACGAGGAGATATTTTGGCACCTTCATAATATTCTGTTGTTATTCCTCACATTGAACAATACATGTATTCCTTAAAAAGTGTTTAGAAGCTGAGCTTTAATGAAAAATAAATCACATTTTAAATGACTACCAAACCTCACTATTATTTAAATATGCTTGAAAGAATCATTTGTAAAGTGAAAATCTTTTTTAATACAAATTAATATTATCTCATAAATCTGTTATCTAGTTATTTTTAAAGTTGTACATAGTGGTAACCAAAATATATATTTAAAAGTAGTAAGATTATGCCAATACTTGGGTAGTAACTGATTATTTTCAAAATATTCAAGAAAAAAAATCCTGTTGGTGACTGTATGATTTTAATTATGTATTTAGCTATGATAAGTTACAACATAATAACTGGAGACACTTTGAGCAAAGTTTTCCAAAGAATCCCAGGAGGTAAGTAAATATATTTATTTTATATAGTTTCTCATAATTTATGTGTTTTTATAATAATTTACAAGTAAAATATTTGCAAGTTCAAGAGTTGGATGTCTTCAAATATCTGGCAATATCTAGGATTCATTCTGATCCTAAAATATTAATCCCTTATATATAGCTTAAATCTTATTTAGCTATTTAAAAATATGATTACTATTATCACTATAATTGGTAATATTATTACTATTATACTACACTTAGTATAATAGTAAAAGTTATTAATAATATTATTATAATAACTATTACTCAACTTAGAATATATTTGAGATATCTTATGCTATTATTACCAACTCTGGTAGTAACATTTTCTCATGTACTATTTTTACTACACCATTTCTTAGATGAGCAAGCTGATCTTCTCCTCCACTATCCATTAATATGTAACTTTAACTCTTGCATAGTCTTGTGAGTTTTGACAATACACGTAGTCATTGTATGTGCACACAGTAAAAATACAGCCACAGCCACGAATAATTCTGTAATATCCAGATTGTCCCTATTCCCCTTTACAGGCAAACCCTCCCTCATCTCTGGCCCTTGGCAACCACTGATCTAATTTCTCTGCCTAGTTTTGCTTTTTCCAGAATGCCAAATCAATGCCATTATATAGTATCTGGCCCTTCTAGTCTGGCTTCTTTCACCTAGCATAGTGCATTTGAATTTCAGCTATGACTTTGGGTATGCAATAGTTTGCTCTTAAAAAAAAAAAAGAAACAATTGTTGGGGAATGTCCCATTGCATGGTTGGACTGGACAACAGTTTATCTGTCACACAGTTGAGGGACATTTGGGTTATTCCCAGTTTGGGATGATTATGAAAGAGAAGCTATGAATATTCTCAATCAGACCTTTTTATTAACATGTGCACAGCCCCCTCCCCTTTCAACCTTCCCTTATATCATGGCCATTTGCATCATGCAGCCTTTGCGCCTCAAAGAGCTTCTCATCTAACCCACATAATCCCCATTTTATTGTGACCTGACTCTATAGTCATTATTATAGTTGAAATTAATACAAGCATGCCCTTCCTCTTAGTGCTTGAATCACTCATTCTAAAAGACATACAAAACAAAGGAAAGCAAAACCGAGCACTAGAAATTGCACCCTTTCCTCTCACTGGGTTAGCTGAAATCAGGACTACTTGACCATCAATTCACAAAACCCATACTTGCTTGCCATGTGAACCTGAGAAGGTTAACACCCTCTCTGAGTTCTAGTCTATTCATCTCTAACTTATGAATTGGAGTATCAACTGCTTCATATTATTTTTATGCAAAACAAGAGAGATAATACAGTTAGTGCCTAGCATATAGTAGGTTTTCCTAACACTGTTAGCTATTATTATTGTTACTGTGAACTATTGCAGCTTCTGTCCTAGTCCTCGACCTTCAAATCTTAATTTCATAAACTTAGGTCATGTGAGTGGGTAGAATGCTATGTAAAAACGGGAAGAATATAATACTATATATACAATATAATCTAAATTATAAATTTTCTCTTTGCATAAATAAATAAGAAAAACATTTAAAAATACATTCAATATAAATTGTGGTTATCTTTTAATTGTGGGACCCATGGGATTTTGTTTCCTTTGTTATTTTCCAAAGTTTTTCAAAGGAACATGTATTAATTTTTAATTTTTATCACTTTATTTTCATGTAAGAAGTAATATACATTTATTAAGAAAACATTAAAAAGCAGATAAGCAAAATAAAGAATGTAGAACATACTCATAATCTTTTCCTCTCGGGAAAACCAAGTAGGAACAATCCTTCCAACATTCCCTCCCTTCCTTCCTTCTTCCCTTCCTTCCTTCCTTCCTTCCTTCCTTCCTTCCTTCCTTCCTTCCTTTTTAATGTATATTATGAGAATTTTAAGAATGAATGTAACTTTAAATAGTCATATGAATAACATAACACTATACATCTTGTTCTATAATATACTTTTTTCTCTTAGCGGTACATTAGGACACATACTCATAGCAAAACATAGAGATCTATTCTAGTTGCTTAATTGGCAGTTTAGTATTCTCCAGTATCTATTTTGCAGTCACTTTAATTTTAATTTAATTTAATTACTTTAATTTTCCCTAATAGAAGCAATTTAATTATTATTTTTTGATTTTTAGTTTTACAAATATATATAAATCTATGCTCTTCATTAAAATAATTTATCATAGATAAGGCTAAAGTTCCTTTTGAAACCCCCTTCCTGGTTATTAATTTTATAATTATCAAAAGTGACTTTTAAAATATAGATCACATACCAAAGAACACACTTTTATTCTTATCAGTTTCTTTACATTGTTGCATATCACATTTTATGATGTGTGATTATTTGTATATCTTGGAAAGATTAATATTATGCCAAAGTATTTTTAGAAGTAGATATAATCCTTAGTAAACCTGCATTTTTTCCCTGAAATATATCATTAATGTCTTAGACTGACAAGTGGGCAATTGCTTATACTTCTCCCAGAAAAGTCCTAGTTGATGGCACAAATCAAAGTAATGAGAAACATTGGTATAAGAAATAGTAAGTTTGTATAATTTTGACATTTGTGATATATTTCAATATTCAGTTTTCCCTACTATTGTTTAAACAGTTATAATGCTTATTTGGGTACATTTTTGTTAGAAGATCAGTAGAGGCGATAGATCTTATTGGATCATTAGTGACAAATACCCTTTACACAAAAGATCTTCAGTTATCAGGCTCCTATATGCTTCATATCAGTTTATTTTAGTGTTTTTCTAGGCCTTAGAATTTTCCCACTGAAGAAAATGTATTTTCTACCAAACATATCAGAAGGGGGCAGTTTGAAGGGGTAAATAGACATAGATGTAGAGATCATTTAATTCAAGTCATGTTTACCAGGAATATGTAAATAGTTGCATTCAGGGTTTGGGGAACTTAAATGTCCTGTTTTATTGTTTTAATTCACAACTTTAGGATGATTGTTTAGTTTTGGCTGAGTTAAATACTCATGATTAATTATTCCATTCTTGGGTATACACGTGTGTGTGTAGAAATTATGCCATTTTGAAATTCCCATCGCAGAACTTTATTTCCAGTTAGTCTATTAACCATATAAGAAAATTAATTTCACTTTTCAGAGCAATCGCTTCTTTTTTATTTTTTTGAATAACAGTTATTTGAGACTTGATTTCTATAGACTTGTAGATTCTGTGATTAGCACAGCTTTAAAATATATATAAATCTTTGTGTGCTCTAACTTATGCTTATTGTTTTGTACTTGAAGACTGTCTCTCTCTGTTGTTTCCTGGTTACGAGAGCCGAGAGTCTAAGACCTTGTGTGCCAGGTTTCAGCGGCTTCCCTGTGACTTCTCTACTCAACAAGTTGCTTCTCTCTACTTTCTTTCAAGGAAAATATTTCTTTCTCAACAAAAGGATAGAAACATAGTGAATTTTTTTACCTAAATATTTAGTTTTGAAATTTTGTTAAAGTTTTACTGTTTAAATTTCTCTGAAATACAGAAATGTTTTAAAACCTCAGAAAATGCCCCACCCCCATATAGCTTACTTTCTCAATAAATGGTTTTGCCATTAGAAGGTTTTGGACAAGAAATGTTTTGTCTTGTGGGATTTTTTTTTTTTTTTTTTGCCTTTGGAAAGGATCTCTGTAGTTTTTAGGTTAAGAGTATACTATACTCTAAGGGCACAAAGGAAGGTAGAACAAGGAAACTGAGTATGAGACCATTAAAATCATTTAAATGTAAAATATTTTAACATTTAAACTATAGGTTTATCTGTAAGTTATTTTGTATTTATTTTTTGTGTACTATTTCTAGTTGTACATGGTTTTATGGAGCATATTTACTCATAAAATTTTGTCCTTTTAATATTATTTAATATTTTAGTTGTTTTGATAATTCAGTATTTACTGTGTCACTGGTGAGCTACTCATCTCTATTAACACTTCATAATGTTGATTGTGTTTTAGTTGACCCTGAAAACTTGCTTATTGGTCGCCACTTCATTATTGCGTGTTCCACAGTTGTCTTTACTCTGCCTTTGTCCTTGTACCGAGACATAGCGAAGCTTGGAAAGGTAATTTTTACATTTAAGTAGGCACAGAAATGTATTTTCTTACCTGCATTAATTTTGTCCAACTATTGTCTCTATGACCAAGTTCTTAATTACAGCATTTATCTTTAGTTTATTTTAGTTTAATTATAATGATGATAGAATAAACTATGGTTGAATCTTTAGCTTACTGTTGGGAATGGAGGTTTAAATAATGAGTGTGAACTAAATATGTCCTTTTTCTTTTTCTTTTTAAGGTAGATACTTTAACTGATGTCAGGTAACCACTTTACATTTAGAAAATATAAAGAATTATACTGAGTTTAATTTATTAAAAAAGGTCCTATTGTTTTTATAGAGAGTAGGTTAAACAATTTAAAAGCAAACTAACTTTAGAAATAAGGATGAATCATTTTATTGGCTTACAATTTTCTTTGTAAATTACAATATCTGTTGTGCCTATTTTTCATCCATCACATTCAAATGTCAGTGTTTTCATTAATTGTTGAGAATTTGGCCAGTGTTTATGATTTGTATTGCTAAAAACAAATGCTTATTTCTTTCTAATGAAACCAACCAAATAGTTATTTAATTCACTACATATGCCCATCAGCATAGAGTGGCCTCTACCTGGTTGTACTATATTTCTTCACTATCAAGGAATGTTTGTATTTTACCCAAAATATTATTGGTGCTATAACTACATGATGCCAAGCATTCTCATGAGAAAATATTTTTAAATTATACATATAATATTTTTATATCCCATTTTGAAAAATCCAATAATTGATTGAATTTTACTTTCTGCTATGATGTTTGATGTGTGACCACAGTTAAGAAGTCCCTCTTTTCAGGTAGACCTGAGAGGATAGATCATATTCCAGAGTATTCTGACTATTCTCTTTCCTTTTTAAACAGTCATCCAGAAATAACCAAGAGTGTATCAAAGGGGCTTTTATAGTGAAATAATCTGAAATGGTTGGACTGTCCTCCATTCACATGCTCAGTATAGACATAAAATGTTACCTTCACAGAACAGAAGGAAAGGGATTCAGGAAAAGAAAGCTGCTAATATTCTATCATTATCTAGACATTTTCCCCTAAATGTCCCTTTAATATGTCATGTTGAAATACCCAAATAAATCTCCTAATTAGCAAAACAGTGTAGTTAGGAGCCCTGTTATGGAGTCAGGATACTTGCATTTGAGTTCTTCCTTTGCCACTTTCTTGCTATGTGACCCTGAGAATATTACTTCATATTTTTGTTCCTCAGCAGATCAGAGGACGCATAATAGAACTCTCTAGTTAAAAGCTAACAACAGAAAACAAGGTTAATGACCATTAAGTGAAATAAATTTAATTTTGTACTTCATATTCTTACCAGAGAAAAAAGTATAAAATGTGTTTATCCATTAAAAATTAAGAGACAAAACATACAACTAGAGTAATGGGTGCATAGAACACATACACACACAGACCAGTTTATATTTTAACCAGTTGAAGTAATGATGGACGAGAGAGGAAGAAAAAGACTGAGAAACACAGACAAAACAGCAAGATCACAAAGGAAAAAAGACTAACAGAGCTAGAGAACAAAAAAAAATAGCAGAGCACCCCCAAAATGTGGGGGTGTTGTTGCGTTGGAGGGGTGAAGGTGAAATAAAGACAGAAGCAGACGGAGCGACTATAGATAGGATAAATGCACAAGCCAACACTAAAATAGGGCCTGAAGAAAATAAACATACTTTCATTTAAAAATCACCAGTTCTGCATTCTCCACAGGAAGCCACTAAAAACATGTAAAGCCATGATACAAGATTACAATATTCATATATGATACTTGTTTTCTTATTTAAAGGGAAAAAAACTAAGACTGTGGTCTGATAAAAATTACATACTTAAAATTATCAACTCAATCTGTAAGAATAAATGACTAAATAAATATTTGAAACTGTGCATATGTTTACTTAAGTAAAAAGAGAAACACCTATTATTTTCAATAAAATAATCTCTACAGCAGCAATTTTCAACCTTATTCATCTCATGGCATATATAAACTAATTACTGAAATTCTGTGGCACACCAAAAAAATGTATTTTTTGCCAATCTGACAAAAATAGGTATAATTTTGATTCAGTCACATGGGACAGCTGTTGTTGTGTTGGCTGTTGTCATTTTCTATTTGGCAATCTAAGGGAAAAGAGGTCAGTGCCCTTACCAAATAGTTAGTATTACATGTTTTAAAAACTCTTGCAGCACACCAGTGTGCCTGCCGCAGAACACTGGTTGGAAATCCCCACTCTGTACTAAATTGACAATATCTTTACATTTTCTTTTGCAGATCTCTCTTATTTCTACAGTTTTAACAACTCTGATCCTTGGAATTGTAACAGCAAGGGTCATCTCATTGGGTCCATACATGTAAGTTTTATTGCTATATTGGTTGGTCTTTGATTTATAACTTTCACATAGATATTTATTTGACATAAATTCTGAAATGTAAAGTAATCATGGTACAAGAAGCATCATTTTTCTTTAGTATTTGGCAAAATGGAAGAAAGATTTACATTTCAGTAGACATGCATGTTATTCTTGGACTCTGCCTGGCCAATGAGAACAGTAAGAAATAGGATCTCAATAGAACACTCAGGAGAAAAAGTAGTAGATGGCAGAAATTTCTGTTTCTACCTCAGAAAGAGATCTGTTCTTAACAAAGTTTCACCAATCTAGGCTGAAATGAGGTGAATAAAGAATATTTTGGGTGCTTTTTGCCATTGAATGAAATGTAGTCACATTCTCTACTAAGATTATAGTCTTTAATTATTTTGTGTTAAAATGCTTTGTCATTGATAAACTTGTAGTGATAGATGATAGTGGTATTTATTTGTTTTTAATGTTATTAGTTGGCCAAATATAGTGTTGGCAATTTAGTATTTGTTTCCCAAATTTTACTTACCCACCCATGAAATTCAAAGTGTGCGTACAGTACTGCTGATCTAAAAACTGCAGTTTTTATTATTGAATTAGAGGACAGATTCACTAGATAAAGACTGAGTAGTTTATATCCATTATCTCAGGGGAATCCTGGAATGAAACTAAGAAATTGGCCTGAAGTGCAAAATTAGATTCCCATTCTGCACAATAAATATTTGTTGAATAAATAAATGAATAAATAAAACATTATGGAGTTTCCAAGAGATTTTAAATATTTTCTCTATCCCAAATAAGACAAAATAAAATTAATTTAAGACATCATGTCTAGGGTAGTGCAAGAGACAGGCTGGGTCTTCAATGAATGTTGTCTGTGAGAAAAAAAATAAAAAAAAAGCCTTGTGAATAGCTATCATTAATAATGTGGTCCCTAAGGTACTTTACTTTTTTCTATTGATTAACTGCTATTTGGCAAAATCACTTCATTTTTAAGTATGTTAGTCTTCTTAGTTTACCAGAAAAATACCAAAAATTTTGCCTCAAATTTATTTGGAAGAAAATATGAAATATCTAGTTTAAATACTTTTGATATGGCCTTTTCTTTGTAAAAACAAACAATTTTTTAAAAATATAAATAAAAACAAAATGTAAATTAAAACTATAATGTTTATATTAATGTTCTCTTCAAACAACTTAATCCCTGTTCATAGTTTTATTAGTCATCTTGGGTTGCTAGAACAAATTGCTATATGGGGGTGGCTTAAACAACAGCAATTTGTTTTCTCATAGTTCTGGAAGCTGACAGCATGGTCAGATTCTGCTGAGAAATTTCTTTCTTGTCTTCATTTGGTGTCTTCATGTGACAGAAAGTGAGAGACACAGCAAGCTCTCTGGTGCCTCCTCTCATAAGGGCACTAATGCCATCAAGAGTGCCCAAACCCCATGACCTCATCTAAACTTAATTATCTCCCAAAGTTCCCATCTCCACATGCCATTCAATTGTGAGGGTGGGGGAGGGGTGGGGGGATGCGAGGTTGGGGTGGTAGCACTTCAACTTATGGATTTTGCTGAGGGGTACAGTTCAGTTCATTACAATAGCTTTTTTGAAATACACTAGTTCACTTCAATGTGACCACTTATTCTTTCATTGAGTAAACTCAGAATGCCCATTGTTTCTTGCTATTTTGGTTTGTGCTAGAAGAAAAAAAGCAGAAAGGCTTATATAAGTCAGCACCTGCTGCAAGTTGTTCACAAGCAGGTATGGAGAAGGCACTTATTTAAAGAAAAAGAAAAAGAAATGACAGTACAGTATGAGGAGTACAAAATTGAAGCATAAACCTGGGGCAGTGGCAGTGCCAAAGAAGAGAGTGCATAGTAGTCTGTCTGAATCAGAGAGGGCTTCCTGGAGGAAGAGAAACATGATCTGTGTGTTTTGAAGGATGAATCTGAACGTTTTCAGATAGATAAACATGTAAAAGGCATTACAGGCTCAGGTAAGGCAAGCATAAAAACCCAAAGGCATATATTAAAGCTTCTGACATTTACTTAGCATCTATTATATTGATACTGTATTTAGTTGTGATTTTCAAAAGTTGAATAGACAGCAACAAAAAGCTAATAACTATATTAAACAGAATTCTATAAATATTTTTTGGGTAAAAAATTTAATTGCTTATGACAATCATTTTAATTGAAGCTTTTATTATGAAAAGTGATTCTAGAGAATAAATCATTAGGTTATAATAAAAGATCTTATAGATTTAGTATAGCACTATGAGGCAATATTGAGAAAAACACAAGGATTTAAAAGTTGAAGGTAAATAAATTATTCATTAATTGAGCTCCAATAAACAGTTGAAAGCAAGGATTTTTCAACTCTGGCTTCACATTAGAATTACCTGAGAAGCTTTAAAAAAGACTGAGGCCAAGTTCTCACCTACAGAGAGATTCTAAGGCAATCTGTCTAGGGATCAGGCAATCCAATTCATTATTTAATAGTTATGAGTCTATGAACAATGTTTCACAGTCCCTTGGTTTAAAGAGATTAAAATTGAAGAACACAAATAGAGCACTCAGGGGCATGGACCATGGGGAGGACTGACTGTGGGAGTGGGGGGGACGGGGGAGGGGAGAGTATGGGGGAAAAGGCAGAAAAACTGTAATTGAACAACAAAAAGCACACTTTTAACTGATGAATCATATCTAAAAATAGACCAGAGATTTGGTGTTTAGTTATTCTTTTGTCATTATTTTTCATGATTCATTCTCCACTTTTTTTAAGTATCATTTATATACAAAATGTTATGTGAGATACTATTGTGAATACACAGAAAAATAAAGTATCTCATAAATGATCATCCTGGAGGCAGTGTATGTCCACACAAAGGAAGGAGAAGGGAGAGGCCACTTCCTGGTGGAGCTAAGTGAATTGGTTTTATGGCCAAAGAGCTATTTATTTCTGCCATAAACAAAATGAGGCCTGTATCTTTCTAACCTTCCTCTAGTGGTGATATCTTATTTTATCTGAGCTTTTGACATTTTTCTAATAGGGATTATTTACTTAACTCTTCCAATATTTAGTTGTTAAAGGAGTGTGCTTTTTTAATACTGTGCTGCCTTTTATTTCTGTTTGACTACTACTGCAAACAACTTCTGTTTGTCCAGATTTGCAATCAGGCTGATCAAATCCCATGTTCAGGGACCGGCACAGTTGTTAGTCAGGCAGGCTTCTTTCTGAAAATGTGACAGCCACGAATGCTCGTGATCCACAAAACATGAAAAATTCAATGCTCCATGTGTGTTTTTCTTCGTTCTTGGTTCAGATGAATGGTCTGAAAAGATATACTTTTTCAGAGCGTTTTTAAAGTGGTATTTGAAAAAGATCTTCAAACCCACTATCAGAAAAAAAGAAGGTCTGTAATAGCTACTGGTATTGACCTTGTTACTATGGAAACACCTTTTTAGTGGTTGTGTTTTAAAAATAAAACACACAATTCAATTTCCTTTTCCATAACTCATGGGGCCATAAATTCTGCTTTCTGATATGATTTCAAATTTCTCACAGTCCAATGACTTTCAGTTCTTTTTGGAAATAATGGACAGTTTTATTGTATTTTCTAACCTTTTGCTTTCTATAAACTGAGGTGGTAAAGCAATTTAATTGCTTTCCAGGAAGTGTGCTAGTACAAAAATGCAATAGCACAGTTCTCCCATTCTTTTTTAAACTAGAATCAGAGACATTATTGCTATGAAAACCTTCATCTTATGCTTTATTAATATTCAATTTCTTGCATTCAGGATAGAAATCATAGCATGCAGTCCAAATTTACAACTATTTTCTCTTCATATAGCATCTCTTTTATAACATTTAAAACAATAGTAGGTGTGGTTGGTGTTTCAAACATAATTCCAAAAATGTCGCTAGACTTTTCACAGGTAGTTATATATATAATATGTGCCATCCACAAGGATCTCAGTACATATTAATTTTTTTACCCCTTATAATTCTAACCCTGAAATTCTACAATATAATGTCATACATAAAGTGGAACTAAAGGGGATTAAAGAAAGGATCAGAAAAAAATGGGTGAAGACAAAGGAATAGTGCATATTTGGAAAAAAACAATAATTAATTTTGTCAAATACTAGCCACTGAATTTTTGATAATGTATAAGTTATTGTTCTTTTTGTTGCCAATGACAGCAACCCCAGGACCCTAAGTGAATGAAGCAAACAGAATTTATTGACTCACATTACTGTAAAGTTCAAGGGTAGTTCTGTTATTAGATTTCATTGGATTTAGGAGCTCAGTCAATAAATTCAGACGTAATTTTTCTTTCAATCTCTTGGCTTCTAGTTCCTGAAGGGTTTTCCCTTTATTGTGACAAGATGGCAGCAGCAGCCTCGGCCTACATCTATTCAAGTCAAGTCCATATAGAAAGGGAAGCTTTGTGTTATAAATTACCTCCAGTTTTACTTCCAGTATTAGTTCTGATTGGTTCCAATGAGGACCCAAGACAATACCAAACCCGATCATCATGGCCTGTGTTGGGTTACTTGTTTTTAGATTGCCTGCCTACCCTCCATGCTAAGGCTAAGGTCAACCAAAGCAAATCACATGAACTGAGAGTAGGAGAAATGATGATCCCAAAGGAAATCAAGGCAATGATGCCAGGAACAGACGTTACATGATATAAAATGCAGATTTCCACTACAGGTGATAGGAAGTTACCAGTATACTTCCAGGGAGTCAATCAAATGATATGGGTAGGACGAGGTTATAGAGAATTAAGATGAAAACAAATGATAGGAAAGTGAATTTTGAAAATCCTCTCTCTCCCTTCCCTACCTTATTTGTGTGTGAAGAGCATAAATAAATGCAACTGCCATGACAAAACAGTGGCTTCAAGGAATAAGAACTATAAATAACATGTTTTACCATAAAAGATATTGAACATTTTATAGACCAAGCCAAACATTGGAGCCAAAAGTCACCCAGGAGATCTTGAAAAGTTGGAATTTATGATATGGAGTAAATCATAATACTGGGATACTTCTTCCTCTTAAAACAGTAAGAGTATGGAGAGCAAAATATGAATTCATTCTAAAGACCAGTGAAAAGAATTTGAGTGTTCATGCCCAGTACCCTCTATTTTTTCAGAGATGAGATTACTATCTGAGAGTGTAGCAGACAGGAGCAGGTTCAGAACTTGAATACTTGCATTGGTTAAATTTGGAACTTTCACCATAGGAAGTGAGAAGGGACTTATACATGGGGATAAAATAATGATGTTATTTGCTAAATTATCTTTACTCATGTTTATATGTTTTGCTATATATGTTATGTCTTTCTCACCATGTTATAAACTCCATGAGAACAGGGATCATATGTGATTTTTTTTTCACACTGAATCCCCATTACTCAGCACAGTGCCTAACACAGAATTAGAATTCAGCAAAGAACTATTGACTGATCAGGTGAATGAATGAATCCACTTATTTTCTGATCTTAGTTGATTCAACTTGAGGAGTAACCGGCCAAAATTTTGAAGTAATGATACAATAAAAATTATCTTGGAACAATAAAAATGTCACACAAAAACATTCCTTCTCAAAGAAAATTTTCCTCAGGCTACTTCTGCGTTAGAAAAAAGTTGCTAACTCATAGCTAAAATACTATTTGACTTCAAGTTCTGTAGCACTGTTAGAGCAACTGGTAAGCTTTACCAGACAGATTGCCTGCATGAAACGACACATAGAACCATTGTTTGACTTGAGTCTACATGAGAATAGGAAAAACAGCTGCAGGACAACATGTTCTGAGAGGTGAGTTCAGTCACTGTAGTGTTAGTGGAGCTGGAGGAACAGCCTAGGCTGCTCAGTGTTAGAAACACTTTCTACCTATCATCAATATTTTTATAAATGGCTGCCTTAGTGAGGTTTCCCACCTGTTTGCTATTTCCAGTTAGAAGACAGAGTGGTCTCTGGCATAGATTCATAACCAAAAGGCAAAAATTGTGTTGCCTCTTCATTCAGCCAACAAACATCTACAGTGTCGAGCTGATGGCAGTTGTTCTTCTAGGTATTGGTACTGTGAAGGTGAAGGATGATCCCCTGACATCAGATACCTGTAGCGTGTGGATGGGAAGAATAGACACTGAAGAGATAATCTCAATATAATACTTAATAGAGTTATGGGAAAGTGCAATAGAAACAGAGGAAAGGCTCTTAGCACAACCTGGGCAGTGGTTATATTTCAAGATAAGACAATATGTAGTCTGCTGCTTGAAAAAATGCACAGGCATTAATTGGGTGAAAAAGGAAAGGTGGGCCAGATTGGAAGTTACTGTCAACAAAAGTGTGGAGGCCTACAAGGGTGATGTTTCTAACATTAGGAGGGACTTGGAGAGGAGGGACACTTTGTCATTGGTTAGCGGAACCATCAAATAGAAATAAAGGTGCTTTTATATTGTTCTTCAAATATATTTTTATCATAGCTTTAACAATAGTCATGTCTTTATATTATCTCTTGAAAAACTGCTGGCCCTCACCAGGTAGCTTACTTGGTTAGAGCATCGACCTGATATTCCAAGGTTGAAGATTCAATCCCCAGTGAGGGCATATACAATAATCAACCAATGAATCCATAAATAAGTGGAAAAATAAATCAATGTTCTCTCTCCCTTTCTTTCCCTCTATCTCCCTACCTCTCTCTCTCTAAAAATAAATCAACAAATAAAGAAAACTGCTGAAGACAGTGCTTTACTAATCCACTGATTATATAGCTTCCATGTTTAGGAAGTAACTAGAGTTTTGGTGATTCTGAGCTGAAAGTTTGGCTAGAGTGTGCAAAAAAATAATCATAGAGACGTTGGAAGAGACCAACGTGAAAGAAAAGCGTTATGTGTGGTGCGTTAAAAGTTCTTCAGCAGGAGAGTGAGCAGAACTAGTCTCCATTTCAACCGGGCTTCTCTTGCAGCAGAGGTGAGCAGAGACTGGGGACAGAAAGACCTAGCAGGAGGCTGTCTATAGCACGCAAAAGGCAGCTGGAACAGTATAGGAACAAGGCTGGTACAAGGAAGAGGAGGATAAAGTGGGGTGATGCCAAGGTTTCCAGTTTGGATGACCAGGCTGGTAGATGGTCCACAACTCACCACACAAGTGAGAAAATCGAGCCTGTTCTCTATTTCAGTGTCTTTGGTTATATTTTGCTTGTTTATTTGTTTTGTTGTTTAGGTGACCAGAGGGGAGAGGGGAGGGAATTTCAGGGGGAAAGGGGAAGGGTTTACAGGAACAAGTATAAAAGACACATGGACAAAAACTAGGGGTGTGTGGAAATGGGACAGAGGTGGGGAGGGTTGGGGGTGGGCTGGGATGGCAGTAAAAGACAAAAAACTGTACTTGAACAACAATTAAAATTAAATAATAATAATAATAATAATAATAATAAAGAAAAAGAAAATCGAAGAATCTATTCAGTCATTTAGCATTTACTAAATGCTTACTGTTTTAGTCCCTTTTCTAGGTACTAGGGCTGGAAAGATCAATAAAGCACAATCCCTTCTGCGGGTCTCTTAAAATCTGCTGGCAGTGAGGTGGGGTGGACAAACACACAGAAGATAACCTCAACAGACTGTTTAATAGAATTATGAGCAAATTCTATGGAAACAGGAAAGGAAGAAGATCTGGTGAAAAATGTTTTTAATATTTTAGTATCTTGATTTTGAGTAATAGTTGGGGTGTAGAGAGAGGAAAAAGAAGGAGAAATCACCCAGAGTTTTAGAAATGCAAGTGTGGGATTTAGGGACCATCTGCCATGGACAAGATTTGGCTGGGACCGCATGTACAGTGAAGAGAGGTGAAACCCAAGTAGAACCCGAATGAGAAGTAATTATCTGGAGCTCACATCTGAAATTACACTTATTTTAATGTAAATTTCTATAATATTTTAATGTAAATCTGTTTTTAAAAAAAAGTAAACAAAAACAACATACCTAATTCTAACACATTTTATTATATTAAAAAGTGAGATCCTGCCCCCTCCCACTCACTGTCTGCACTTTCAATCCAAACTGACAAAAACAGTTAACACCAATTTTTAGAGTTGACAGAGGAATTAGAGGTAATAGTGGAAAAAAGAAGAAAAACAGGTGACAGAAGAAAAATCAAAGTGATTTGTGTTTCAACTGAGACAAAGGAAGCATTTGTGATGTTTATGTTTCCAAGTTGTACAAGCTTTTTATATGATTCATATAAAAATTATATTTTGGCAAAAAATCAGTACAATGTCTTATATGAATCTTAACTGAAGATTAGCTTTATGTAAAATTTGTGTTTAAAAAGAAAAGGATCAGTTTTGATGTTCAGAGGGGTTCCCAAGAATTTTCCTGAGCAGCTTTCCACGTTCCTGTAAATCACGGTTTTCTGCAGCAGAGACTCAGAAGAGATGTGAGCTGGGAGCCAGGAAGTGGCAGAGGGCTGCCCAGACCAAGCTGGGGAAGTGGGCAGATCTGCTTGTGTCATTAATAGCTTGTGGTGTGACAGGAAACGTGGGGCCTGTGTTTGCCTGCCAGTCAGAGGCCTTCACTCTCGGATGTGTCTGGTTTGAAGAGGTTAATATGTAAGTCTCTCTTAACAAAGTCACAGGCTCCATCTACCGAGAGGGTCTGATTTGGAAAAGTGCTTGTATTTAGTGGGAAGGTATTTGGTCAGGTACCACAGAGAGGTGTGATGTTTGATCTTCCTGACCGGAGGCCTTATGCTCTGGGGAGCAGAAGCAATCCCCCTGAAGCTTGTATTCGTCAGTCTGTGAAGACTGGAGATATTTGCTAGGACTTGCTTCCTAGTGCTTTGCCTTATTACTACTACTCAGCTGTTGTAAAGATAAGGTGGAATTTGTCTTTCAAACTAGGATGAAATGCCTCAATCCGAGAATCCAGGCTGAGATGATATGGCAAAATGAATAAATCTCCAAAACCTCCCCACTCCCACTTCCACCCCCCACAAAAAGTTTTCTAAAAACATATAACTAAGCATATGGTTGAATAAGGGAAGCAATTATTATTTTGAAAGCATTTGCCATCCCAAGGCTGCAAACTGTTCTATTCCAGCCTCCATTTTTTGTTAGTATTAAAATACATTAAAACACTTGAAACATTACTCCTTAAATGTTCTGACTCTCATACCAAGCTTCCATGACTTTGCCATGATCTTTTTAAAGCTTTGTAGGGCATTTTACATTAGAGTTCACTTTTCATATTGTACAATCTGTGAGTTTGGACAAATGTATAATGACAGGTATTCATCATTTATTATCATTCAGAATACTTTCACTGCCCTAAAATTCCTCTATGCTCTGCCTGTTCATCCCACCCCCTAATCCCCAACCCCTGGCCACCGTCAATCTTTTTCCTATATTCATAGTTTTGCCTTTTCTGAAATGAAATACAGTTAGAATTATACAGTATATAGCTTTTCAAATTGGCCTTTTGGACTTGGTAATATATATTTAGGTCTCCTTCATGTATTTCCATGGCTTGATAGTTTATTTTTTTTAACACTGAAAAGTGGTATTTCATTAATTGGATGTACCAGAGTTTATAGTTCATTTACCTACTGAAGGACAACTTGGTTGCTTCTAAGTTCTGGCAATTGTAAATAAAGCTGCTATAAACATCATATGCAGATTTTTGTGCACATATAAGTTTCAGATTTGGGGTGTAAATACTTCAAAATAATTTTTTATACTTGCTGGTGATCTTGATCAGCAATAGACTATCATATTTAAAGTTTATTCATTTCTTTCTCTAGAGGTAACTATTATTCTTAAGTTGGATTCATTTCTTTTTACTCAGAGGTAATGATTACATTTAAGCTGCTTTAAATCATTCCTGTTCATGTTTTTATACTTATACTATGCCTTTTTGTATTGACAACTATATATAGTATCTATTACCACATAAATATACATAATCCCTGTGCTAAAGATATACCAATACACAATCACTATTTTTCCATCAATGTTGTATTCCATATATTTCCATTTTGATGCAGTTAGTACTGGCTAACTCTTTTTAATTGCTCTGTAGCACACAAATTTATGACTGGGTCACTTTTTATGGACTTATTTATCAATTCTTTTGCTGGACATTGAGGTCGTTTCCAACGTTTGGTTAATACAAAGAACACAGCAGTGACGTCCTTATCCATATCTGCTCGTGCACATGTGTGCTTCCCTAGCCTGGGGAACGTACCTAAAGATGTAATTGTTTGCTTACAAACTTTGATTAACTTTGACTTTACTGGACATTGTCAAACTCTTCTCCAAAGTGTATTACATTGTACAGCTTTTTTTATAATAACTGCAAGTTTTTCTTTCCCAGCAATTTATCAGCATTGCTCTTGTTGAATTAGATGTAAAATGCTCTTTTTTTATGGAGTTCATTTTAATTTGTCTAATTATTAAGGAGTGTGAGGAACTTGTAGCGTATTTATTGGCTATTCTCTTTTCCTTATGTATCAGTTGCCCGCCGTCCATTGCTCACTGGGATATCTTTTTCTCATTGATTTGCAGGACTGTTTACTCTCCTGGATAATTACCCCTTCTTGGTTGTATGCATGACAAGTTTCATCTCCCAGTTTTTAGTTTATATTTGTTTTTAATTTTGTATTTTATCATGAAGACATTTTATATTTACTTACTTTCATCAATTTTAAGTCTATCAATCTTCAGCTTTATGGTTTTGCTTTTGAGTTTTTAAAAAGTTCTTTCCATGTTCATTATTATATTTTATTATTTGAATTTAAATACGAATTTGGGGAGAATTGACATCTACATGATACTGAGTCTTCCCATTCATGTGTATGGATGTGGTATATTTCCCTAGTCATTTATATTATTCAATAAAATTATACCATGCCATTAAGATTATGCATATCTTTTTAAGTATTTAGTATTTTTGTTGTAATTACCATTTAAAAAACATTTTATTGGTTGGCATCTGTGTACATTGATGCCATTAATTTCCATGTATTGAGCTTGTGTCCATCAGCCTTGCTGAACATGCCAACTAATTCTTCCAGCTTATCAGCAGAGTCCCCTGAATTGTCTTTGTACACAATTACATTGTGTGCAATTAATGTATTCCTTTGTAATTATTACATATATCACCACTTATTGTATTGCATTAACTAGGAATTTCAGTCATGTATTATGGAAACAGCGATAGTGAACATTCTTACCTGGTTTCCACCTTATAATATTTCTAATTTTTCACTTCTAAATATGCCATGTATCTGTCAGGTTAAGGAGGCTCTATTTTATTAATATTTTACTTATCAAAATAAATACTGGATTATAGGCTATTCAATGTATTTTGCAATGCTTGCTAGCCTTTTTTCTCCATTATCTGTTAATGTGATGAATTGCATTAATAGATTCTTCTGTCATTAAACTACCCTTGTATTTATTAGAAAAAACTCTCTTCTTAGCCATGATTTTTTCTTACAAATTTTCTTGATTGCATTTGATATTTTATTTCCTATTTCAGAATCTAAGCCTAAAGTCAGAACAATCTACATGTTCATTTTCTCATTCACATTGGTATCAAGGCTTCAGCAAACTCATAAAATATACCAAGGCACTTGTTTTTCCTCTTAAAATGGTTGTTTCCAGAACTTATTCACAGGGTATTCCTTAAAAGATCTCAAAGTCACATTCAATATCTTTCTTCTCTTTACCTAGATTTCAACACACACGTTTTACTGATGTGTAACATATTTGTAGATACTTTACACCTTACAAAATCAGCATCTTAAGCTGAACACAGAAAAATCCAAAATTATCTCTACTTACTTTTTATGATCCATCTTAGCTAGGAATATACTGAAGTAACCATGTGGGCCAAGAAAATTTTTAAAAACTTAAATGAAGAATAAAATTGAAAATCAATCTTCTATCTTTTCATTACTAATATAAGAGTTAAAAAATAAGACAGAGTTTCCAACTCTGTACTGAGAGGAAAACTGAGTTTTATTCACATGTAAATACTGTAACAGGGAAAGTAGATCAATTAAAATATATTAAAAAGTTAGAAATCTTCAAGTTTCTGCAATTGTTAACCCTGCCTTTAAAAAAATGCTTTAAGGACCATGAACACAATATAGGCTTATCCTCATCAACACTGGAGTCTGACAGGTATGCTTCTCGAGTTCATGTTTGCTGCAGCCGTCGTGAGGCAGCAGGTGGCAGCAGCTCCCACTCAAAACGCCGAGGGAAGTGGCGCAGCCCAGTAACAGCCGAGGCCTCCCTTGGGGCTAGCTAGTTTGTGTCTGTACCTACTCATCCAAAAGTGGAAAGAAATGGTATAATGCATAAATCCCATTAACTTTGACAAAGCAAATGTGACTTTTTATATCTACTTTACCTCTAGAATTAATAACAAACATAAAATAGATGGGTCTAGGCTTTCCAGGACATTTGCTCCCCATTCTCCTCTTCTAATTTCATGCATTCTTTGGGTCTTGCTGAAGGCTTTTCTTTTCAGGAAAGCTGTCCATACTTTTAGACTTCTGCTATCTTTTATTAAATCACAGTGGGTAATACTAACAATACCAACATGTAATCTGATAATACAAGTGATCATTTATTGAACAGTTCATATGTGCTAGGTTTTCTGTTAGGATTTTTACATTATTTAATTTACATAATAACTCAATGAATCAGGTACTATTTTGATTATTCTCATTTTATAGATACGAAACTGAGACACAGACAGGTTCAGTAACTTGCTTAAAATCATACAGCTAATAAGTAGAAGAGGCCAAAAGACCACCACAGGCTGTCCTACCCAGAGCCTATGCTCTTCACTATTACTCAGGGATATGGTAATCAGGAAACCAATCCCTGCCAATAGATAGGCTAGCAAATATTTTAATTCCATTAAGAAACAGGCTTCTTCAAGCTATTTAAAATGTATATGTTTCCAAAACCTTTTTTAAGAAGTATGTCCCCAGGTGGGCATTTAAGGTCACTGAGAGTTCAGTGTTGAAGAGATATTGGAACAGACAGACCAAGAAGAAATCTCTATTTCTTCCCTTGCTATTTGTGGAAGCTTGACAAGTTGTGCAACCACCCAGAGATTAACGTTCCTAATGCATTAAATGGTAATAATAACACCCCAGTTATTGTGAAGATTGAGATAACATAAAATAGTTACCAGAACATAGCTAAGTACATCCTTAATTAATATTAGTTCCCCTGGTTGATACAAGAATCGACCAATGAATGTATAAATAAGTGGAATAACAAATCCATGTTTCTCTCTCTCTCCTTCTCTTCCCTCCCCTCTTCTTCCTTCTTTATCCCTTCCTTCCTCTCTCTCTAAAAAAATTGATAAATCAAAAATACTGTCCTTTAGAGAATATATTAGTTCATATCCACCTTCCTCAATAAAGTAATGTCAACTATGAATTTCCCTTGGGCAGGATGAATCTGGAAGAATTAGTTGGAGGGGAGTAAAGAGCAGTATTTGATTAATTGAGGAAGAACTCTGCATTATTAATTTTTGTATCTTCCTCAGTAAGTCTATCAAATGATACAAATGTCTGTTGTTAAACTGATGGATAAATAAAGTCACAAAATTAAGTAGTCAGTAGATATTTTAAATATATAAAAATAGAGTTTTTCCAAGTATTTGACATTCATTTTTAGAGGACTGGGGTCAACAGATAACATTAATATTTCTGGGAATTTTATTTATAATTAAATAAGGTTAACGGAAGCCCCTTATTATTTCTGACTTAAAGATACTCAGTTTATACTGTGACAGCATTCATTGTTCTTAGATATGCTTATGCTTCTATTTGTTTAATCATTCATTAAGATAACTCTCTTCTAGACCAAAATCAGAAGATGCGTGGGTATTTGCAAAACCCAATGCCATTCAGGCCGTTGGTGTCATGTCCTTTGGTGAGTATATGGTTTCAAAGGCCGTTGCTCAATATGGAGACTTCTGTAAAGTGATAAAGTGCTGTGTTTCATATTTGTGTCTGAGAACAGATGGCCTAAGTTTTAGACATCATATTAACAGCATATGACCTAGTTTGTGCCACCATAAAATCAGGCTCAAACTTTTCTCACTCATCACTAAAATTTTCGTCCATTTGGACAAGTCTGTTTCTCATGCAGAACACTCATTAAAGTCATCTTATTTCTTAACTTGAAAATCTAGCAAATGTTATGGACTTCTTGAAAACCTTGCACACATTATTAGGGATTGGACAGTTGTCTAAAGCTACTCTGTTACATCCCAGATTGGAAAAGAAATTGTGGACTGAAAAATACAGTGTTGTATATATTCCCTTTAAGATTGGAAAGGCCACTAGGAAATGGAAAATGAAATAGAAAATTGAATAGGCCTGGTTTATATCAAGAGTGACATGAAGAGACTATGCAAACCTAATGTGAATGAAATTTCTCATTCCCAAAGCTGTTAGAAAGATTATTTTTTGACATATCTCATAAATTAGTATATTTGAACTTCAGCTCATTAGCATTCCAAAGTAGCAGACATCTCTGAGTTTTCAGAAGTAAAAAAAAGAACACTGGTGCTTGCTTCAATAATGCTTTTTACTTTTACTTTTTTGCAGCATTTATTTGCCACCATAACTGCTTCTTAGTTTATGGTTCTTTGGAAGAACCTACAGTGGCTAAGTGGTCCCGCATCATCCATTTGTCCACCTTGGTTTCTGTCTTTACATGTATCCTTTTTGCTACATGTGGATACGTGACATTTACTGGCTTCACCCAAGGTAAAAGGAGAGGGGAGGTCTTACCGCAATTTGGTATTCACACAGAGTGGAGCTATCATTTCTCATCTGGGTACAATTACAACCAACATTCTACTTCAAACTAACTCTACCTCTTTTACCCATTTTCTCCTCTACCTTCTTGCCTTTCCGCTGTTTCTGTTTCTTTATTTTCTCCTTTTTAAACTGCTAAACTTCAACCCTGACTGATTGGCTCAGTGGGTGGTGCATCCTCCTACAAACAGATAGGGTGCAGGTTTGATTCCTGGTTGGGGCACATCCCTGGGTTGCGGGCCAAGTGTCAGGTTGGGGGCGTGTGAGTTGTTTCTCTTGCTCATCATTGTTTCTCTCCCTCTCTTTCTCTTTCCCTCCCCCTCTCTAAAAAATAATTAAACAAATAAAAATCTTTAAACTGCTAAATTTCTGCAGCCCATTCTCTCTCCTTCTATGCTTTCCTTTCAGAGCACATAAATTTTGGCTTCCTTCTCTACTACTCCACTGCAATTTTATTTTCAAAAACAATAGTATGCTTCCACTCTTCAAAACTAATAATCTTCTCAGTTCTGATTCTCATGGACCTCTCTGAATCACTGAACAGTACTGAGCATGTTTTCTTTCTTCCTATGGAGAAAAGAGCACTGCCTTGCCATCATTCACTCTGTTTATATATATATTTTTCTATCTGAATAATTCATCTACCTCCTTTCTCCCCTATGACGCACACCCCTCACTAACTGGCTCAGGCAAGTTGACTTTTTTTTGCCTCTTAACAAATTCTCTAGAGATTTTTATTATTTTAACTAGTCTAGACTTTTTTTTCATCTCCAGTCTCTTGCCTACATTTCTACTTCGTTGGCCCATTCTTGCCTTAAACACAAAACATTATTCCCACAAAACCAGCCCCTTCCCTCTCCCCAACTGTCCCACACCAAACTTCTCTTTTCTTCTATTCATGAGGCCCAACAGTGGAGCAGTCACTTCTCTCCCTTTGACCCTCACACTCACTCATTATGTAGTATAATATATAGCATATTCTGACAGCCTGCTAACTGCTATGATTCATGCATCTCACCTGCTTTTGCATGTCTATTATCTCATCTGACCTTCAAACAACCCTATGCAGATAAGTGGAATAACTAGCTTTACCCCCTACTTAAAACACAAAGAAAAGTGACTTGCCCAAGCTGGCTGGTGACAGTGTAGAAAACAAGTCTCCTGATTTCCAATCTAATTTTGCTTTTATTTTTATTTTTTTTTAAAGATTTTATTTATTTATTTTTAGAGAGGGAAGGGAGGGAGAAAGAGAGAGAGATAGAAACATCAATGTGTGGTTGCTGGGGGACATGGCCTGCAACCTAGGCATGTGCCCTGACTGGGAATCGAACCTGCGATGCCTGGTTCACAGCCCGCACTCAATCCACTGAGCTACACCAGCCAGGGCAAATTTTGCTTTTATTTTTTATCACTGTAGACCCCATTTTAGTAAAGTATGACCCATTAAAAACTGTCTCTTAGACTTCCTTTCCCCTTAGGTTCATTTTTTGATGACGCTGAAAACTGGGTGGATGGTGCATTGTTTCAAATAGAGGTTAGAGGTGTCTATGATTAAAGGCAGATATTTCTCAAAAAACGAAGATGGCTTCAAAAGATAGTGATTAACATGATTTCAATGCAGCAAAAATATAATACAATACGTGTATGCGCCATTAGAGTGCAGTAATGAAGTACTTTGAAAGTCTTGATAAGAATCAAGTTTCAAAATATTGCCACGTATCACTATTTTTGCCAAGATGAATGACCTTGTAGGCTCCAGTCAGTACAAAACCTTGGTTTGTAAATGCCTTCTCTGTAAAACATAAACCCTTTTCTTAGTCACACCTTCCTGGTGTTTTTATCAGTGATAATTGCTCAATTATAATTAAATCTTTATATAACAAAGCTGACAGGTTGGTCTGGGTTTGTTATTGGTCCACCCGCCCCCAGCTATAATTCCCTAAAATGCACTTCGACTCAAGCTAGAATACATTGACATTGTTTCTTCAGGCCATTTCACCTTAGGCAAATCTGGTCTTGTTTCTGCAAACTGTGTGCTCCTTTTCTTTTCCTTTCTGTAGTTTAATTTCAGCTTGTGAGGAGGCAGTAAGATCTCCAGATTGTTCTTGACATTCCCAGTGACTTTTGAATAGGTGTCAGGCTCATTTTTTAGTGAAGGTTAGTGAAGGGGAGCTTCTGTCCTTTTTCCTTAGAGTGCTGGAACCATTTCAATCAACCCTGAAACAAGTCTCTGCCACTACTGTTTTGTGGTTTAATCCCCTTTTGCCCCAAAGGGATACAGAAAGTAATATACATTTGTTCTACAGTAGGAGGAGAGAAGAGTCACTTAAGTCTTAGGAAGAGGCCGGTCATTTAGCTTTTTAATGAATGAAAGTACAAAAGGATTTTTCTCTTTCTAAACAATGTTATAGTGTATGACTTTGATCTAATTTTTTATTCAGTCTAGTGAAAACTGTGGCCAAATTTTTTAAATGGACACACATTACACTGAGGAAATAAACAGACTGAACTATTTTTTGTCCCAGCATTTGGAAACTTTTTGCTGACATGTGTTCTGTGCCCCCATTAGATCTAGTATTTCTTCATAGGTATCTGAGAAAATGTAGTTTCTAAATAAGAATTGATTCATGGTATATATGCTCCATCATTTAGTTCAGAACTAATGAAATATAATGCCCTTCCATATTTTCAGTTTTGAATCAGTTCATTTACACTTGGGTTCATGGGATAACGTGAAAGATAATGTATGTTTGGAATTCCTTGCCATGGCCCTGAATTTGTGATTAAACCCTGAGGTGTAATACACAGGAAATTCAGCTCCCCAGATGCAATGTTCCATTCTTCCTTTCAAGATTGTCCTTGATCTATGAATAGCATTTCAAAAGGAAATTTGTTTATTTTAACAGACCCTTCTTTAAAAAAAATAATGAAGTCATTTACTTACCAGAAACAAAGACCAGAAGCAGGTTTATAAAACCAATGCACAAGAATTTAGGGAGTTGATTCTGGGGTAAGAAGACAATGGATAAAAGTACTTTTCAGAATTTGATATAAATTTAAGCAAATCTACCAAAACAAACAATGAGAATAAAAGAAAAACTATTAGTGATGAATTCATTTTCATGTGGTGCATGTACTAGTTTTAATATCAGTCAATAATTGTATAGTTATTGAATTCAAAATTATATCTAGATTTGGCAATCTATTCTATTAAATAAAATGAAGTTTATGCAGCATCATTGATATAATAAATATTCACTGTCTCGCCTTGGCTGGTGTAGCTCAGTGGATTGAGCGCGGGCTGTGAACCAGGCATCGCAGGTTCGATTCCCAGTCAGGGCACATGCCTAGGTTGCAGGCCATGTCCCCCAGCAACCGCACACTGATGTTTCTCTCTCTCTTTCTCTCCCTCCCTTCCCTCTCTAAAAATAAATAAATAAAATCTTAAAAAAAATATTCACTGTCTCCTTTACTAGATATTTATATCAATATATAGCATCTATTAAATAAATCTATCTTATATCATTCTTTAGGAGACTTATTTGAAAATTATTGCAGAAATGATGACCTGGTAACATTTGGAAGGTTCTGTTACGGAGCCACTGTCGTTCTGACATACCCCATCGAGTGCTTTGTGACTAGAGAGGTAAGCACAATTCCTCCCCAGCACTTTATGTAGGGAGCTCTCTATTACATTTAATTTAGAAAGATTTGAAAAAAGTTTGAATTTGTAAATTCTCAAGTGCATGACTAGCAATATATAAAATTTTCTTTTCAACCAGTTTAAAGATAAATTTATATTCAAAGTTTACAAGATATTTTTTTCTAAAGTTAGGTTTGGTTTAGTTTATATTAGCATAAGTATAAATATTTATACAACTGCATTCCAAAATGAATACCAGCCTTTAACAGAGCCAAACTAAGGAGTTTTAAAAAAAAGTTCTTGCAAAGAAATTAAGTACTAAGGTTTAAAATATGTTTTACAAAATTATCTTTTTGATAAGATATGTTATAATACAACATGTATTAAAGGCACCATGGAATACATTCTGACCCATCTTGTTATATTTTTTAGAACTAAAATATCTTATTTTCCTTATTTAATATATCTATAAAACCATTTGTTTTATAGCTATATTTCATTTATATGTTTGTATAAATACATTTATTTATATTTATATACCATATAAAACAATATAATTAGTTTTGTATTTATATTTATTTACTTTACTTTACTTTTAAGTCAACTCCCAGTTATGTTATATAGTCTGTCTGTATTTGTGGAGGATGATTAGGTAAAAGAGAATTGTTTTTGTGTAAAATTAGCTAACATGGCTTGTCCAGAGTCCCTTATGCAAGTTAGCTAATGTTCCACTGTACCAGTTAGCAAAAAACATGATCTTGCTTCACAGTGGTTCTTTCAGGAATCATCCTGAAAAGGGACTACTAGTCTTCAGTTCTGTCCCTAGAGCCTGTTTACGCAGTGTGCCATGTGAATGGCTCCAATGTGTGAAGTGAAATGCCTACAGAGCATTGGATACACTAACTAACTAATGGACAAGCTTCAGAAGGCAGATCAGTGCTTACCTCATGCCAGTTCTGGGGGGAAGGACATGGGATAAGGAAATGCTCAGCACTGTGGATGTCCTTTACAGTCAGCCCTTGTCCTCACTTGCAGATGTATAACCCACTGGTCAGTTCTCCACCTTGAACATCAGGGGACCTGGACTGAACTTCACTTTATGTATATCTTTTAAATCTGACATGTTGCTAGCTAATGTTGGATGCCGGAAATGGTTTCATTTTAGCCTCTGCCGGTACTTGAGGTTCAAATCCAATCTGCAGATGAGCAATAACAGATGGTGCCTTCTCACATGGTTTCTGATGAACTGTTTGTGGACCGTCTGAGTCACGCCACCTGCACAGTTTATGTCTTTAGTACTTGGAACTTGCATTTCCTTTCAGCTGCCATGACAGGAAGATGGAACTAAATCAAGATCTCTGCCATCATAGCAATTACTGGGCAGAGGAACCTTGTGTATCCCTCACCCATTCACTTCCTTTCTCTTTTCCTTCTTTCCACACACACACTCACACACAAATACGCAGTTGGCATAAACACAATCAAAGCCATTTCTATTTATAGGTGAAATAGCCAGCCATATCCAAGGGTGCCCGGAAGCCTGTCTCACCAGCCTGACTCACTAGTGACCCTTCACCATCACAATTCTTTCCTAAAGGCCTCTAAAAGAATGAATTTGAAACAAGATAGTATTTGGAAAGATACTACCAATGGTAAGACCGTAAATGCGTAAAAGTTATTAATATTCCCATTAAGCTATTAGCAGACTTACGGTTGCATTCATCTATGGGAAATGTTACTTAGTTACCACAGGTATTTATCACAGCTTAGAGAGATGGCTTTGTTAAGGTCTCCCTGCCTCTGGCCATCTCCTGTCATTTCCGACTCTCATCTCATGGTTTTTCCACACAGCCTTTTCACGCTGTCTCCTCCTTGTCATTCATAAATATAATTTCTGTTGTTACCTCTTTGCTTTTTTTCACAATGTTGCCCCACTTTATAATTCTGCTCTAAATCCTATCCATGTTTTAAGTCTCACCTCAAGCCAAGGTAGGACAAACACCTTTCAGGAATGCTGTTTCAAGGAGACAGAACTAGATAAATAAAGCTTCTTGTAGTTCAAGATTCTATTTGATCCTTTTATCCAGTCGTAAATTGACTACTATTTGTTTCATTAGATTGGTTGGATCCCTCCAGTTAGAATATTAATGTCTAAGAATAGGAACCACCTAGACATTTCTCTTGGCCAATCATATCCCAGTGTAGGACATATTCAACAGGTAACTGCTAATTGATTTCCTAATGTGTGTATCAGTGAAAAATAATGATCAGCTTTTTTCCATTTTTATTGAGGAAAGGCAAGATAAAATAGATTTAACTTTTATCAAATAGGATTTAGATCACATAACATTAATTTCCTGGTAGTCAAGGATATTACACACCCATCAATATTAAAGAAAATTTAGAAACTCCTTTCTTAGAGGTCATTCAAATAATCTAAATAGCATCTGTTGTTGTCTCAATGGTAACATTGTTGGACTCAAGGAGGAAGGATAGGCAACTTCAAAGGTCTCTCTTACACTTCAGAAATATATTTATTCACAATTAATATGCAGGTACTGCCTTTCTAATATTCAACAAAGAATACTTGTTATTGATGTGTGTATGTCTATGTGTAAGTGCTTTGGAGAAAGTAGAACATTCGTATGGCTTAAAATTTGATTGGTAGTATTTTATACACTCCTAAGTGCTAACATATGAAACACTCTCTTAATAAATCCTGCATGTGTCTGAGACTCCCTTTCTAAATATTCTATTTTTTACAGTTTTAGTTGTATTCCTATAATAGTAATTTTTCCATTTAAATAATTTATTGTTTATGTGTTACAATTATTCCAATTGTGTATCCCTCCACCCAGCCCAGCCCCAGGTCCCACAGTCAGTCTCCATGTTGTTGTCCATGCCCATGGGGCATGCATGCATGTTCTTTGACTAGTCCCTTCCCCTTCTTTCAACCAGTCTCTATCTCCTCTCCCCTCCTTACGGATATCAGTCTGTTCCATGTTGCCTCTAATTCTATTTTAGTCATTAGTTTGCTTTGTTCACTAGATTCCACTTATAAGTGAGAGCATATGGTATTTGTCTTTCATTGACTGACTTATTTCACTTAGCATAATAGACTCCATTAAGTAATCTATTTATTTGACAGGTAGTTGCCAATGTGTTTTTTGGTGGGAACCTTTCGCCAGTTTTCCACATAATCATAACAGTGGTTATCATTACCACAGCCACACTCGTGTCATTGCTGATTGATTGTCTTGGAATCGTTTTAGAACTCAATGTAAGTACATTTAAAGTTTTACTTCTTCCATTCTAAACATCACTTTAAAAATGGTATTCACATTTAACATAAGATTTATTTTCCTTTAAAAAGGTGTCGCTTTCTGAAGATGATTTAAAGTATGTTTGTTATGTTATAGTAACTATTTATAATGATGACATTATGCACTGTAAGGGACTATATACTTTTAGAACAGTGGTTCTCCAATGAGGGAACTGTTTTCTCTCCTTTCCCATGGGACATTTAGCAATGTCTAGAGACATTTCTGATTGTCACAGCTGGGTAGGCAGTTGCTACTGGCATCTAGTGGGTAGAGGCAAGGGATGCTGCTAAACATCCCACAATGCTCAAGACAGCCCCATGACAAAGAATTATCCAATTCAAAATGTCGGAAGTGCTGGGATTAAGATACCCTGATTCAGAGCACTTTTTCACTTTCACTTTCATACATAGATATTACTAAACATAACTGTAAATTAATGCATCTGCAATTTCCTTGTCAAGTAAAAATAAGTCTAGAGAGATTCGTTAAAATATGTGAATGAAGAGAGTGATATCCACACCCCACATTCACTTAAAATGGCCTATGTTCTTTTCCTTTAAAATCTTTTTCTCTCTCTAGAAATTTCCCTTGTAATCTCTACTGCTACCTTCCAAATCTACGTTCTCATTATATCACATCGGAATTAATACTGGCTTTTTGCTTCCACTCACACATACTTAATTTTTCCTTCCAGTTTATCACTATCCTGCTTAAAAATCTCTGCTTTCCTACCAGAGCAAGCATAAGCTCTGTTGCCTCTATAATCTGACCCCATGCCTTCTATGGGAAGTTATTTACCATTTACTCAAACCTATACTCATTTCTAGCCAATCTTAGTTTTTGCCTATGAGTAAGTCATGTTGGTTATTTTATTCTTTGGCTTATGTTTATTATTTCCTATAACTATTATTTTCTTTTTATTTCTGTCCAGATCTTGCAAAGATTTAAGGTCCAGCGCAACTTCTAACTCATTTATTCATTGAACAGATATATACTGAATAATAACTATGTGCCATATGATAGAGATACAGTAATGGGAGAAAATCAGAAAGGATCCATGCTTTCATGAAGCTTATAGTTTCAAAAATAAACATGCAAGTTCGGCTGCTCTATAGGCAATAAAGAAGACAGAGGGATGTAGATGAACTCCCAAAAAACATTTTGAGAAGAGATTTACAGGTCTTGGTGACAGATTCAATTGGGAAGACAGAGAAACTCCTTGGTTCTACTTTGTAGAACGAGGATAATGATGCTGTTCGGTGAGGCATGAATAATGTCCCAGAATCACAGCGTTTATTACTCAGGAACCCTGGAGAGCTCACTTTTACAGGTGAAACCCACATCGTCGTTTACTCACTCTATTGAGAGGTGAGAGATAGGTGAAGGTATTGTCAGTGCCCACCACACTGTTCCTTCCAGATGCCATTTGGATTTGAAGTTCCAAATAAAAGTAATGGTAGGTTCAGTCAGAAACATGCTATTAGGGATTTTCTTGTAGCAGAGTATATGGAAAGTAGGAAGCAGACAGCTTCCCAAACCACATAGGGCTGGGCAACTATCTACTCCACCAACAATGGAATGAAAGCTCATAGGAGATGGATAAAATCAAAGGTAACTCATAGCTGCTTCCCAGTTTTGCATAGGCCAAAGTCTAGCAGCTTCACTCAGAATCATTCCATGTTCCAACCTTGATCTATGTAAATGGATGAGTGTTGCCTTAATGTACTAACTTGATTTATGTATTATCTTGTATCATATGCTGTTTAGACTATCCATAAGCTTTTCTTCCTTACCAAATTATAAGCTCTTTGAAGACAAGAATGAATTTAGCTGCTGTGTCCATCCTCCATGGTATCAGGCAGAGTGCTAAGAACACAGTGCTCAAATTTTGTCATGGGTGATTGCCCCTCGGCACCGTGGACAGGAACTGTTTCTACAAATGCTCCTGGACATGAGACATCCTTTAGTGCAGCACCAGGAAATAGGGCATTACAAAAAATTGTTGGCGTGGACAGTAATAGTAATCCTTGAGGTATTCTGAGAAGATGATCAATACAATAATTGAAAGCTCTGTTATTTTTTTAAAATACTTTTGAATTTTATTGTTGTTCAAGTATAGTTTTCTGCCTTTCCCCCCCACCCCTCTCCACAGCTCTGTTATCTCTTATTTTGTGAAATGTCTCACTTGAGTTCACATGTCTTTTTTAATATTGTAGGATTTTGATATGAAAGAAAATATGTTTATCAACTGCCTGACCACTCACCACTTCTTGGTAGCCTAACAATTGTTTGTTCCCTTCAAGTTCACCAAACCATACACCTATTGCTTATTCTTCAGGAATGCTTTATTTTTGTAAATGTTACCATTATTTTCTGCTCATTGCTAACCTCCCTGACACTTGAACAACAAAATTGTAAGCATATAACCTATTAAATATCCTCTACTACATTTATGTTGACTTTCACAAATGCAATCCCGAGTCAGTATTTACTCCATTGAGAGTTCAAAATTTTTTGTGGTTAAGACAGAATTCTGGTATTGTAATCAGAGAATAATATTTGGCAAATATCTGTTATAAAATCAAGATCTGAGCTGACTGTAGAGGACTATTTTTTAAAATGTAATATGTGACTGTAGCTCCTTAGCTTTTTATACACTTGTGTATGTAGACATTAATAAAAAACAATTAAAGAGGAGTGCTAAATTGTCTGTTACGGTCTAATAATCTGAGATGATCACACTAGTTTTAAAGTACTTTGTAGCTTAATAAAATCTAGGATCACCTTTCTCTTTCAGACTACCTTCTCACGTGTTTTCCCAATCGAAAGTCTTTCAGTATGCACAATAACATATTCAGGTCTTTATTCAACTCCCTTTGGTGTGGGCATTTGTCGTGTCTCATAGAGCCACATCAAGCAGCACTTGTCAGTAACTAATGCAGGCTGGATCACGCAACACTTTAAACGTAAATAAAGCATGCTGTGTTCCAGTTCAGAACAATTATGTGAGGTAACATGTATTGAGTATTTACCCTATGCCAAGTGTTTTGCATACATTATCTTCCATAATCTGCATTAATTTTACAGATGAAGAAACTGAGGCAAAAAGTGATTAAATAGGGTCACATTAGTTGTAGGTGGCAGAATAAGATTTGAACACAGGCTTTCAGACCCTATAGCCCACATTTTTAATCCTTATGCTAGCCTGAGGTTTCCTAGGTGTAGGCTTCACATTATGTAAAATAAGTGTGTTCACTTCTCTATTCACTTTTAAATTAAAAATCTATGCATTGTGTTCACCTGTAAAAGTAATCAGTAATATATGTGGTTAGACTTTAATAATAGGTTAAAATAAATATCTTGAGATGAAATAAAATGAAACTAAAAGTTTTTTATCTAAACAAATAATTTTTTATTTTTTTATTTTAATTGTTGCTCAAGTACAATTTTCTGCATTTTACTCCCATCGCAGCCCACCCCCCCAGCCCTCCCCACCTCCCTCCCATTTCCACCTTTGCCTTGTTTTTGTCCATGTGTCCTTTATACTTGTCCCTGCAAACCCTTGCCCTTTTCCCCTAAAATTGTCCTGAAATTCCCTCCCCTCTTCCCTCTGGTCACTGTCAGCCTGTTCTCTATTTCAGTGTCTTTGGTTATATTTTGCTTGCTTGTTTGTTTTGTTGTTTAGGTTCCTGTTATTTTAACTAGTAGTTTTATCTTAGTTAATAATTATAGCATTTTAAGAATTCTTTTCTATTGTGGCTCCTGAATCTTCACTAAGAATAACAATCTTCACAGATGAGATGCATGATAGAATCAGACCTTCAATTTGCAAAGTTAGGAAAATGCTGTTACTTGGTGTAATAAAATATGTAGGATACACTACTCAGGGTTATGTTAGTTATTTAATAAAATGCAAAACCCCATTTAGAACTTAATTTCCCTCTTATTTCATTGCTTTCATGGCAGTAGACAACAATGATGTAGTTTTCCAAAGCTAATGCACCCTCAATGTTAAAGGATTCATTCTCAAAGCAAACAAAATAAATATGTCCCATTTTTGGTAGCATCTCACACCGATGTTGCTATTAAAGAGGCATCTGTGTTAATTGGGCCCTGTGGGTTTTGACTTGCAGCAATACAAAGAGAAAAGATGAAGCAGCTGGTGCCTGTGGCCAGAGTAACCAGCCCAACAAGCACTGTGTGCAGTTCACAGTGGAAGGGAAAAAGCCTGTCACCCAGGGAGAGCCCAGATGTAGACATGCAGTCATCAGACTGAGCCAGCCGTGGTCCAAGCTGCCAGAACCCTCCAGAGCTCAAGTTTCTTTTTAAGGAACAGGAATACGTTTCATGAGTCCAGACTGACTACAAAGTAGAAATTTAAAGGAGGTATAAGCATTCTTTTATTTAGTCTTCAGTCTCGTGACTTATTTGAGAGGTATCTATTCAGGTAGGAGAATTCAGATACTTTTCAAATCTATATTGCCAGTAAAAATCTTTAATACCTTCTGCTATTTTCCTGCAAAATGCTCTGGCATCAATATTGTTATTATCAAAGGAGAGTGCTCTCCTGGCTTTCTAAATAAGGCTATATTTTGTTTCTTTAATAAGCCATTATGGTATTTCTGTCCTGTCAAGCCATTTTGCAAAGTATTCCAAGGTCAGTGGTATATTCTCAAGCATGGCTACATTAAATAGATCAAGTAAGCTGGCTTCTTTATATAAAATACAGTAGATGGAACTGATCTATCATTTTACACTTGATCTTGGGTCCTAACAACAACCTCTAGCAAGACTAAGCTTTCAAATATTAAGAAGTAACTGCTATCTAGACAAGATACCCAACTGGACTTCTTTCAATACAAACATCAGCTATATAATTTTCCCACTAATTGCTACTTTCTCAGTTCTTAAGAACCATAATATAAACAGAACACCCATTGCTTTGCATTGCCCAGCAAGTTAGGTTTGGAACCATCCCAAAATGCTTTGTAGCTGGTGGCAGTTTTCATCCTCATAGCACTTTTGTATTCCACACTTCCAGATGAACTATAGTTGGTTCCTATAAAGAGAAAAGACTTGCCCCATACACACATATTATGCACACACATATATATTTGTGTTTTAATTGCCTTTTTAATGTTTTCAAAAATTATTTTCAGGACATTAAAGAGTAATGATTATTATTAACACAGACTGAGTCATCCAGGATTTCTCCTAATTTAGAAAACAAAGTCAGTTTCTAGTGTCATGACAGAGTTCAAGGAATCCATAATGCATTTAATTCTGGGCATATGAAAATTAATCCTTTATACTTATGTACCTTTGTGGATATTCATTTTTATTCAGGTGCTATAAATGGCAAAATTATATTGCCTATATGTTTTAAATTAGAATATGATTTGGTACCTCCTAGTAGCTTCTCATTCTTATATTTCTGACTGGAGAAATATTTTCCATAAAATGTGGTCAGTCTTATTCTTCCCTAGATTTTTAGACACTTCCTGGCTAGTCTGATTTTATCATGTGTCCATCTTAGTAAGCATTTACTGTTCTGTACATTTGCTGTTTTTGTAAAAATTTTTAAAAATACATTCTTGGAATCATAATTGTAACAGTTCTGGTATGATGAGGATGGTACTGATTATAAAAGCCAGTAATTTTAGTAAATGTTGTCTTTAAAACTATTTTTAAGGCCTAAAATGTTCTTTCACATCATCCAACTTCAAAATCAGTTTTCTGTGATTTTCCAAATTACCAAAGTTGTGTCAAAAAGCTTTCAAAACTTTTTGAAAAAAAAAATTGAATTACCAACATAATGTGTCAAAAGGTTTTCACACCATAGGTGATGGGTGTATAAGGGTTTCATTATACTCTTCTTTCTATGTTTCTATATATTTACAAATTTTATAACCTTTTCAAATACAACATAATGTACATTTTATGGAAAGCTTGCTTTTAATTTTAAACCAGTATCACATTTGTTATCAAGTGTATGTTATAGAAAAACTCTTGTGTTTTATGGCTTAAGAAAATATTGCTTGACATACAATTATATTTTATGAATGTCTTTTATATTTTGTTTAATATATTATATAACTAACATTATAATTAGAAAAATCGAGTACCTAAAATGCTTTAAACTTTAACATTATTTTGTTTGCAAACATTCTAGTGCAAATTTGGTGACCTCAGAGGAAAAGCTTCTTTTCCTTTGAAGTAAAAACCTCTTGGTATTTTTATGATAGATGCCCCTACTCATAATTTTCTGTCTGACATTTCCCCTCAGGTTGGATTTGCCCATAAACTACTGTGGGAGAGTGTGAATGAGTCACAGCCATTTAGTTCTGCTGTCAATTTTCTAGGATAATTAATGTGTTCAGTTTTATTGGAAAGATGATATAGAGATGTGATTTCATGTTGAGTGTCCTTGGGTTATAGGTTTCCTTCTCGTATAGACAGGCACCTACTTTCATACAAACTCAGGTGAAAATGAAAGACAATATGCCCTATATATCTCCAAATAGTTCCCTCTCGTGCACAATGACAAATAGGCCTCTTAGATCTGAAGAGCATAGTAGAAAACACAGAAATTTGAAATGAAGAGTGTAAGGTAATATGATACAACTGAAAGTATGGAAAAGTTTAAGAGTTTTCCAGAGGTCAGTCTTACCATCTTTTTTATTTTCTGTATTGTATTCTGATTATTCTTTCTAGTCCATTATATTATACTCTGTTATATATATTTTTACTCTTATTTTACTTTTCTCATTTGTAAATATGCCATCAGTAAAGAAAAAAAGAACTATTCCCAAGTTTTTCTTGGATTTTTTTTCCTTTGATTGTGTTAACCAATCCCATACAACTTTTAACATGTGCAATGACTAATACAGTTCATAAATGTTTTTAAAAATTGTCCAAGGAATGTTCCAGCCGATAACATTATCTTGTTTTCTCATTTCAATACGCAGGGTGTGCTCTGTGCAGCTCCACTAATTTTTATCATTCCATCAGCATGTTATCTGAAACTGTCTGAGGAACCAAGGACACACTCCGATAAGATTATGGCCTGTGTCATGCTTCCCATTGGTGCCGTGGTGATGGTGGTCGGGTTTGTCATGGCCGTGACAAATCCTCAAGACTGCCTACATGGGCAGGAAATGTTCTACTGCTTTCCTGACAACTTCTCTCTCACAAACATCTCTGTTTCTCATAGTCAACTGACAACTCAACTTTCGATTGTAAATGTTAGTACCTTTTAATGAGTTGACTGATTTTTAAAATACGTACATTTACATAGATTTCTAAACCACACAATAACATTCACACACATTTTAGTGTCTTTATTATAAAATTATTACTTTGGCATTTATGAAGACTGGGCTTCCTTTGTTCTTTAATTCATTACAAAAAATAAAGTGAAATAGAAAATTGAATTTATTTTATCTTAAGCTGGCGCTAACTAAATATTTCATTTCACCAACTACTGCACTAATCTTAATTACAGAAGGAAAGTGAAGCCTTGGACATTTGCTGTCATCCTCTCAAAGCACTGTTCTTTTATTTAATATGTGAGCCAACATATTCCTCTTTCAAATAAGTGGATATTTGGGGTTTAGAATTTTGTATATGTGTCCTTCAGGAGACAAAAAACAACCACCTAGTTTTTGTGCTTTAAAGTCTATGGAACCGAAGGAAAAAGAAGGGAAACTATTAAAGAATGTAAATATTCTGAAAGCAAACGGAAGCTGTCTTTTACAATTTCAGCCACATCCCTTGTATGGGAAGCAAATCCCTGGAGAAATGAGTCAATTCTTTGCCGTGTTAAGAGTATGAATAATAGACTGGATTTACAGAGCAAGATGTGTGAGGAATTGAGATCACCTCCCAACTTTTGATCCTTTGAGAGTATAATGGTAGTGCCATTAAATAAATTATAAAACAGGACGGGAAAACTCAAAAGTTATTCAGAGGAAAGAGCCCAACAGACCATTTTACATCAGCTTTGGACCTGTTGAATTCAAAATGCTGGCAGGAGTATCCCGCTGGAAGCTGAACTTTCAGAAAAGAAGCTTTCAAGAACAATCAAAGCTGCAGAAGAGGCATCCTCGCTCCCTCAGGGGGTCCTCAGAGAAATTCATGGGATCAGTTGTTGACTGGATTCTCCAGAAGCAGACACTAATATGAGGCTGGCATGTAAGTATTTATTGGGGATCATAGCTCATAGGAGAGGAGGAAAGCAGGATTAGGAGGGCAAAGTGGAACTGCAACACAGGTCCAAAAAAGCCTTAGTCAAGTTCACAGGAGTCTGGAGCACACCTGGCTCATCAGAATTGTCCCTCCCCAGGACCAATAGCAAGGTATTAGCATCACTGCCTGTATCAGTCCATAAAGGTGAGCTCCAGTCAAAGGAAATGCCTTTGGATTAAGCAGCTCTTTGCAGCTGAGCAAACCATAAAGGAACTGAAAGCTGGGGGCTCTGTGCTGGTCACTGGGGGACCACATCCTTCCTTGTAGGGGATCTGGTACACACAGCTGTGCCCACCAAAGCTGACCTCAGTTCTTAATTAGGACTTATACGAGATCTGTCTGGAAAAAGTCCAACCATTGTTAATATAATGAGAACAGTTCGCAGGACATTGACGTAACCTGGCAGCCAAGGAGAATGGACTGGAATGTGCATGTGTGAACAATGACAACTTCACTGTACTAGTCAGTGTGGGTGGCAGACGCCATTGAGTGAATATCTGTACTGTGTAGCCTTTGCATTCAAAATGAGTGAGTAGAGCAACGAATCTGCATGAAATTTTGTGTTAACTTGAACATTCCTCTGCAGAAACTATTCGAATAATTCAGAAGGCCACAGCTATGGACAACTGGTGACTGTCAGCTTCATCATTACAATGTGCCTGCTCATGTATCATGTCCCTCTCATGCAGAGTGTTTTGGTGAAACATCAAATAACCCTCAGGTGACTCAGCCCCCATACAGTCCAGAGTTGGTGCCCTGTGACCTCTGGCTTTTCCCAAAACTAAAATCACCTTTGAAAGGGAAGAGAATCAGTGAGATTCAGGAAGATAAGATGGGGCAGCTGATGGCAATTGGGGCAACTGTGTGAAGTTCCCAGGTTTCTACTTTGAAGGGGACTGAAGCATCATTGTTCTATGTACAATGTTTCTTGTATCTTATATCTTCTTCAATAAATGTCTCTGTTTCTCTAATTACATGGCTGGATACCTTCTGGACAGAACTCGTATCTCATCATGAGTATTTCATGTCTTCATAGCTATGACAATCTTTTATTTTTTAAAGTTTTTTTAAATTTATGTTTTATCCTCACCTGAGGACATTTTTTCATTGCTTTTAGAGAGAGAGGAAGAAATAGAGACAGACACACAGAGAAAAAGACATCGATGTGAGAGAGAAACACTGACTGGTTGCCTTCTCGTACATGCCCCAACCGGGATCGAACCTACAACCTGTGTATATGCCGTGATGGGGAGTCAAACCTGTGACCTTTTGGACTATGGGAAGATGCTCCAACCAACTGGGCCACACTGGCCAGAGTTCTTTTATTTTTTTAATATTTTTCTTTTTTTTTCAATTATAACTTACATTTGGTACCATTTTATATTAGTTGCAGGTACAGAGCATAGTGGTTAGACAACATATACTTAACAAAGATCCCTCAGTATTACCAGTACTTACCTGGCACCAATTTATGACAAACTTTTAAAAGTAACAAGAGAAATTGATACCATCTGGGTAGCTACCTTATATGAATTACTGCCCAAGATTTTATTTCTCATTTTGTATTTCAATCACATTGACAATCCATAGCATATTAATTACTGCCAAATACTGAGACAGTATCACAAGCACAGTTTCTACACACATGATGTGTTTGTATAAATCACAGGCCAAAAACACCCCACAGGAAGTAGATAAAGAGTAGTTTCACAACAGGTTGAATAAAGCGGTGAGAGCTGAGTCATCCTGTGTCTCACATAGTAAGAAAGGCCTATTGAAAGCACAGGAAACTGTGCCTTAGCAGGAAGAATCATGCTCAGGTTTTGAGTGGTGAATTTGCTTTAATAAAACTTCACCCTGCCACTAAATTAATGTAAGTTCTATTGCTTATGTAGACTTTCTGTATTTAATTTGTAGGTTTGTTTCTATAGTTGTTCAAGAATCCTAAGGGTAAGTGATTTGTGCCTATTTTTAAATTGATACATATTTTGGTAAAATAACAATAAAAATTCTTTCATTCCATTCTGAGGGAATGTAAGAAAATTTTTTCAACCGCCTAGCTCTACGTTAGTCAAGATTGAGAAACACTGACCTACTTAGTTATTAGATAAAATCATGAGAGATGAGATTTCCAAGAATGTACAAAGCGAAAGCGTGTCAAGGATAACGTAATTTAGCATTTAACCGTCTATTATCTGGTACTTTCGGTATTGCTTCAGAGACATTAACCTTGACTCTTCAAGTAAGTCAAAAACTCCGGGTAGGAAGTGAGTGCTACATTAATGCCTAACAAATATTTGTTCTGTTTTCATGTTTTGTGTTTGTTTGGGGTTTTGTTTTGTTTTGTTTCGCCCCAAATCATCTGGAGAACAAGAATATCTTGGATGCAGTTGTTAGCTACACGAATTGCCAAAATCTTTTAAATTACAATAGAATAAATCTTAGAAATTCACATCTATTTTGCAAGAATATTTGTTTCTTTATTTTACTACCACTCAGAACTTCAAGAAACCCTTAGTCTCTTTTCTGTTTCAGTTTAATGAGATTTCCAGTGAAACTCACTCCTTCCCTACTAATTATTGCCCTTAATAAAGCAACTTAAGGTTTTTAAACCAGTTTTTTAAGTTCTTCTATATTTGAATTTATAAAGTGTTTCTTAATTTTAAAAAGAGGGGAAGAATAATATCTTTACACCCTAATATAAACATCTAGTAATACATTTCCATTAAGGATATAAATTGAATTGCATCTGCATAATATAAATTGGGTCCCTGAGCACACCACTTATAATGGGATCTTTAATCTCAACCCTACTTGAAACATCTTCAAATATCAGAACAGGTAGACTGCCTTGCTTTTGACTTTTTACAACACTGTAAAGCACTAATTGTTGCCTTTTGTCTTTTTTAAAAGTCTCTGAAATCCAGGTTATCCAACTAAGAAAGTTCTGATTATTCCTCTCCTGCAGTCATTACTGCACGCAGCTACTCAATTAAAGATTTATTTACAAGGGAAGACCTAAAAAAAAACAAAAAACAAAAACAGAATAATCTTCTGGAGGGCAGACCCCTTGTTGTACACATTGCCCCCGCTAGGTGAGTGTTCTAGCAACTCATCTGTGTCAGTGCACTAGCTCGTGTTGTTATGAAAAGCTGCATTTGACTTCAGCCAATTTTTTTGAAGACTCCTTCAACACATTTGCCCATTTCACTACAAGCACACCTGCCCACACCACACTGAGTGTTCAGCAATTTTGGACCAAAAACAGCATGACCCCCATGCCCCGTCTTCCCTATCCAACCAATCTCACCCCAAGTAGCTTTTTTTTTGGTCTCCCGGGGTGAAAAAAGTGCTCAGAGGTAAATGTTTTGCTGATGTGGAAGGCATGAAACAAAATACAGCAGAAGCACTAAAAGATATCAAAATCTACAAGTTCAAAAACTACTTTGGGCAGTGTAAAAATTATCTTGATAGGAGAGTACTTTGAGGGTGGCTCAAGTTTAAACACATAAACATAATAAATATACAAATTTTTATAAATAAATTTTGGTGTTTGGGGGTCCCTCTCATATTGGACAGGAGCAGGACTCCTTTTGGTTTGTCTGCTGCAATCTTCTCAGGAAAGCGGTGCTAGTCTGTGTTTTAGAAGAGCTGGCCCCTGGTAGAACCCAGTTGTCTGCTATGCCAACAGTGGCTCAAGCATGGACCAGCCAGGGACCATGAGGTAGGGTACTCATAAATGCTTGACTGACTGTGGTGGGAAAATAATTAACTACACAATTACATAGGCGTTTTTAAGGATTTGTAGTCATCCCCACCCTGGCCAAGTAGCTCAGTTGGTTAGAGCATTGTCCGGATACATTAAAGTTGTATGTTCTATCCCAGTCAGGGCACATATAAGAAACAACCAACAAATACATAAGTGGAATGACAAGTTGATGTTTCGTTCTCTTTCTCTCTCCCAAATCAATTTTAAAAAAGAATCTATAATTATTCTAAAAAGTATATGAAGTATTTGCCTGGAAAACAGAACAAAAATGCTGAGTAGAAGAGAGACACCATGAGCTAGAGAACACAGACTAGGAAAGAAGACAAGAGAACATTCTCTAAGGCACATGAGGCAAAGAAAAGGGCCACGGGCCAAATCTGGCCCTCCACCTTGTATTATCTGGCTCAGCACCTTGTTTCTACCCAGTGGCAGAGCCAAGCTCCTTGCATCTAATTAAGGAGTAGTTACATTTATTCAGTCCTAAAATTACATTCGACCCTTCAGCCCTTTAAAGGCAACCACAAGGCTGATGTGGCTGCTGGTGAAAATGAGTTTGACACCCCTGCTCTAAAGCAGTGGTTCTCAAAACTCAACCGGTGTCTGGATCACCTGGAGGGCTTGATAAAACACAAATTGCTGGGCCCCATCTCCAGAGTTTCTGGTGCAGTTCCTTGGGGCAAGGCCCAAGAATTAGCATTTCTGAAATGTTCCCACGTACTGGTGCTGCTATTGGTTCAAAGATCATATTTGAATAAGGTAGGAGGTTGGCCATGAGAGAGATGCTAGCTAGGGCTATCTGTTTAGAAGCTGGGCAAAATACAAGCAACATGTAAAAACACCATACTGGAGCTCAAGGAAGGCACAAGGGGAGACAGGAGGGAGAGCTGTTGGCACATTCTGAATGTATTTATCCTTTGTATCTTTGAAAAATTATTTGTGAAGAGTAGGAGGGGAAAGGAGTTAACAAAGGAGAAAACAGAGATTATAGTCTAAAGTCAACACAGCTGCAGTAGTTAAACTGAAAGCCTGGTTGAGAATCTACATGCATTTGCCTATGCTTCTTAGCTCTTAATTATGAGTAGAAAGAAAATACACCCAGTCCTCACAAGTACACCAAGTTTTCCTAGGAATTAGTGGTCTAGGACGAAATGTCTTAATTGGAAAAATACAGCAGGGAACGTAAGTAAAACTGGGTTATACTCATAGTAACATCATGCAGATAAAGAATTTATGTAGCTATCTTTTATAAGACATTTTAATAGTCATTGTGTAACAGGGTGGTAAGGTCAGATCACTGGGGAGGCAGGGAAGGAATCCCAAATTAACAGAAGAACCTGCACTTCCCCAGAGGGACCTCCGAGGTTGGGGGATACTGGGAGGTGCCAAGGTCTGTGGATCAAAGCAACGGCCTGCCAGAGACGTGCCTTCCTGGAGAGGGGAGGGGCTGTGGGGGCAACAGTAAATAGTCTGCATGCATGGCCCTAGCAGCTGAGCAGCTCATGTGGGAGCCCGGAGGGAGCTCGTACTGAGGCTGAGCAGAACCCAAAACATCAAAACACAGGTGAATGGTAGAGATCAGCAATTGGCAGCAGACAGCACGTGTCCCCTTGGGGGACACGGCACAGAAGAGGGAAAAGCAAACATAGCTGGCATTGGCCCACATTGGCTGAAAGGCCAGACATTTGCCATGCAGGGAGTTTTGGGCTCTGGGTTTAAAAACAGAATACACGCAGAATCTTGCTCTCTTAGTCTTTCGTCTTTCTGCTCGCCCTGGTTAGAACACAGCATGGGAGCCAAGCAGATGCCTGGCCTACTCAGGGCTTAGGCCTCTCACTGGTGGGAACAAGCTCACAGAGGTGGATTCCCATGCTGGGATGTGTGCCTCACCTGGCACCAGCCATTGGGACACTGAAACCCTGTGCAGGATGGTGCACGGGTCCTGGACTGCTTCCATTCTCTTGTCCTGAGAGCTGCACACAAAGGCTTGGACTGGAAAAGAGCACCAGCCCCTGGGACACAAGAAGCCAGTGCCAGGGCCCCGTGGATGCAGCTTCCCCTGCATCACTGTCTGGAGTGATCTTGGAGCATGCCTCACCCTGGAAGAGAGAGAAAGCTTCTGGGTGGCTATAATGACTCTGGACTCTGTTACCCACCAGTGTGCTCCAGAGAAAGAGGGGAGGAGAGAGCCTTAGAATGGAGACACGTTCATGTAGAAATCTCCAGCTCTAAAATGACAGATAAAGAATGTTCTATTTAAACACACACACACACACACACACACACACACACACAGAGATTTGGTATGTCCTTCATTCCTAACTCCCACCTGATTCTGGCCCTTCCCAACTCACACCTAGACTAATGCCATGCTATCTTACCTCAGGCTATTCTTTCTGCAAGATGATTTGTGCATCACTCCAAAAATTATCTTATTAAACTTATGCTTTGATAATGCCACTTGCTTGCTCCAAAGCTTTTCAAGAAACTCTTGTACTTACAGGACAAAGTACAAACTCTATAGCCTGTGTTCAAAGCTGTCACAACATGGCCTCAACATGTCGTTCTGGTCTTATCTCTCATGACTGCAGGAAGGAACCCCTTATTCTAAGATAACTAAAGCATCACTTTATACTAAAATTGCTCTGTACCCCTTTGGCCTTTACCCCTAAGTTCTTGTCATTCTCTTATCTGAAATGTCCAATCCTCTGTGCCCCATCAAAATTCTGTCAGTCCTTTAATCTTCTCCCTGTACCAGGCCTGACAACTCTAACTGCTAGTTAGTTTTTTCTCCTCTGGAATTCTGTAATTCTTATGGTTGTGTTATATGGAGTAACCTTTTCTGGCAAACCAGAAAAGCTCCTTGAGTGCAGACCTTGTGTTTTAAAGCCTATTTTTATTCTTTGTAGATTATGCCATGGTGCCTTGAGTGTATTAAACACTTAAGTATTTGAAGTGAGATTGAAGGTGTGAAAGAGAAAATGGTTAATTCCACCAATAGCCATATATATTATTTTATTGGATTTTCTCAGCTATAATGACTGTCATTCAGTAAAGTAGCAATTTAATGTGATGCATTCATCCAACAAACTGGATTATGTGATTAGACTGGGTTTCTTGTTTTATTATCCATAGAACCTTCAGAGAACTATTTTGAATATTCTTAAAAAGACTCTTCAAGCACATACCGATCAGCACATATCTTTTCACTTGTTTAGAGTGCTTAATAAGCATTTACTTTATCTTTCTTTATTATAAGCACCTTGAACCTAAGCCTATGTCATATTTAGTTTTATTTTTGCCAGTGTATACTCATTTTACTCATTCAAGATGATTGATAAACATTAAATTACCTGAACTTATCTATCTTAGATGTATTTAACTTAAATTTATAACTCACCAAGAAAACTTACATTAACTCTTCCATTTAATATTATTTGTAAAGAAAAATGAGTCAAAACTAGACTGAATGGGTTTATGGTTCAGGTGTAACTATCACTTTGCTTAATCTCAGCGGACAGCCCAGTGTTTGACAGAACACTGAAAACAGGAGGAGATGTGGGAACATGCAGATAGCAATATAAGAAAACACCTCCGGCAACATATCAGTTTGCAGTTTACAATTTGAAAGGCTTTGAAAATTTTATTTCCAAGGCACAGCGTGTGCTACGTATTCATCGTTTTTAAGCTTTGTCTTCCTGGAGGATAACAGGCCAGTTCTAGAATAATAAATCCAGTCCAAGCTTCTTATAGTCAGGTCCCATAGTGTAACAACATTGGTCCTTACTTCTTTAGGTTCTGAGAGAAAAAATAGCAAAGCATCCTCTAAGGAAAACTGTTTTATCCCAAAATGTCAGCCGTTGAGTGACTTCTGACTTTTCTTAACCAGCTTTGTGTTTGGGTAAAGTCCTAAAAGTTATTTTTCCAAGTTGCACCTTTAAAGTTTTGTTCCTCTATCTGCAAGATATAAACAGAGAGGGAATTAAGTACTATGACCTTGGTTTTTATGTATTCTGAGTCTCAAAACATTTCAAAGTGAATTATAATTTGTTTAAAAAGCTGTAAGGATAGACAAGAGAAGGTAATTAAACATTTAGAAAAATAGGGCTTCGAAAACACTCAGGCTTTGTAGAAGGGGCGATTCCATTGCACAAACGCAGTGGGAGGTGCTTCCTCTTCCAGAAGACAGTCTAACCTTTCAAAGTAGACATTTTAAACAAGAAAATAAAAAGCTAAAACTATGAGCTTCATATTTTTGTGCATTCCTATATTCATGGCAGTATTGTTCACAGTGGCTAAGACATGTAGACAACCGCCCGAAGTGTCCTGTGATAGAGGACAGGTAAGCAAGATGTGGTACATGCATACTATATCATACTGCTCGGCCGTACGAAAGGATGAAATACTGTCATTTGAGAGTTTTATGCTATGTGAAATAAGTCAGACAGAAAATGTCCAAGAAGCATGTGATTCCACTCATATGTGGGATATAAAACTGGAACTCATAGTCACAAACAGTACGATGGTTACCAGAGGGAAGGGGGTGGGGGGCAGTAAAGGATAAAGGGAGCCAAATATATGGTGACAAAGATGATTTAACTTTGGGTGGTAGGCATGTTGTGGGAAAACTTGGCCCTCCTTGCTGATGCAGCAAAGAATTAAGGGTCAGTTGTAGGAGACCATTCTGTGCGATGTGGGCCCAGGTCCCACTCGGAGATGCACAGGACCCACACCCACGGATAGGTTCTCCCATGGGGAACCAGGCTGCTTTGAGACTTGCTTTTGCTAAAATTCTCTCACCCTGAATTGAGACAGCAAGTGCTTACTGTAACTTCCTAAAATCCATTCTAAAACTCCCCAGTGCAGAGTGTAACAGGTTCAACCACTTTTCCCTTTTCATTTGCAAATATCCTTCTTTTGTGATGTGATTAGCGGCATTGGCTCCTTTGTTTTCTGTAAAAAGTAACCACCTACAGCCAACCTGTGTATAGTAAATGAGGACCATCATGTAATGTGCGGAGAAACGCAATAAAGCCTTGTCATGGCAGAGGCCACGGCTTTTGGCTCCTCTTGAGAGCGAAGCTGCCCCCCACCCCTTTTCTTCCACAGAACTCGGTAGTCCATCTGAATGTCTCTCCCCCATCCACAATGTGGCAGACCCCACAACATCAATCAGCAAGTCTATTAGTAGGCAAGCAGGGTTTATTAGTAGTATGTTCTCAGGAAGAGAAGGGGCCTTGCTGAGGTGGGTGTGGAAGCCATAGGCATAGGTAAGGGCAAGGCGTCAGGTGCTTTGTCCTGAGGACTTACATAGTTTATAGGTAGGGTGAGGGTGAGTTACGTATTGATTGGTGGGTACACGTGGTGCTCCCTTTTCCTCAGGAAGATGTGACCACCTAAACATAAGCATGTGTGGGGGTCTGTTTTCCACAGTTCTTATCTTTTCCCAGACCACATTTGGTCATATGTTGTAAAACAGACACATGACCAGGAGGCAGTTAATCAAAGTTAGGACAGTTATCCAAAGTTATTTATGGGCTTTTTCTGCAAGCACTGTGGACCACCTCCTCCTCCTAAACATTTAATTTCTATTTAACAGGCACACAATGCAATATACAGATCATGTATCACATAAATGGACACTTGAAACCTATATGATCCTATTAACCAATGTCACACCAGTAAATTAAATTGGATTAAAAATATATATGAGCTTCAAGTGGAAAGTTACCTTGGAACAAATGATTCTATATGTGTAACCTAAGTGCCAGCTGAGAGATTTTATCCCCTTGTGATCTGGTTAAACTTGATTATAAACCGCATTCCCATCAGGAGGCTACTCCATAATTTTGGCAAATTCTCCTGGCTTACTTTCTCATGCTTCTCTAGGCCATCATAAACTAGTGTCCTTTAGCTCTGTATGCTAAGACTCCACGATACTCCTGATGTAAACCGAATCCCTTCCTCAGTTTCCATAAAAATCCACTCGCATGAGGCACTGTAAAATTTTTGTTGCATCTTTAGAAGATTTAGAGTGGTTACAAGGAAGGGTCAACCCCTACAATACAGTCTTAGACCAACCTTCAGGTTTCACCACCTCAGCTTCTCCTCTACTTCCCTCACTTTCCATCTTCTCCAGATTAACAAGCACATACTTTTCTCTGACTTCCTCAGAGAAGTCCCACCACCTCCAGGCTTTTAGTAGACCCCTCTCCCACTTTACCCCACACCTTGTAGTTTTATTTTCCCAACACAAATGCCATTCTCCCCCTAAGAAGAATTCAGATGAATACTGTCAACACATTCACATTTTCTGTATTTGATTACATAGATGTATCCTCTTATTTATATTCTGAATTGCATTTCTGATGGCTTTGCTTTCCATAAAAAGAGAAGCCCAGAAGACTTGTGCCATGCATAAAATTAAAACTTGGGTTCGCTTCTTTAAATAGAAGCTGTTCTACCCAAAAGGGGAACAGAAGGTTGGGCAGCTTCTACTGTGGTTTCTTCACACAGCTACCCACAGGGCTTGGGTCTGAGCTCCCACAAGTCCCTATTGCGTGTCGTCAGGCATTGTCAGGTTTCACCTCAACACCCGTCCCATTCTTCAAGCAACAGCTGTGTAACTGCCTACTTCCTCTGCACCCTGGATAAATCTGGCCTTTCAGAATTAGATTAGATCAGACCCAGCTGTAGTGGGTGGATAATCATCTGCTTTATAAGTGAGGGGAATCTGAAAAGTCTCCCTACTTATTTTTTTAGATATCCCCCATGGAATGATACCACACCACCCGACACTACTGACTGTTTTTTAGTATTTAAACAGAGATACCCCTTAACACTGGGGCATAAATTAGAGAATCCAGGTTAAGAATTAAGAAGTGTATCACTTAACACAGGGGTCCCCAATCTCAGAGCCACAAACCATTACCGGTCCGGGCCTGTTGGGAACCGGGCTGCACAGCAAGAGTTGAGCTTGTATGTAATGCTCTTGAATCATCCCCAAACCATCCTCCAACCCCAGGTCTGTGAAAAAATTGTCCCTGGTGCCAGAAAGGTTGGAGACCACTGATTTAAGAGGATGAGAATGCTCCCCTCCCCACTTTTCTCAACTTTTCTAAATCCCAGCAGAATTTAAGATTTTGCTCAAATGCCTCCTCCTTTGCAAGGAGGCCTTCTCCAGTTGACCATAACTTTTCCTTTTCAGCAAGACTGTGGGTCTGATGATTCATAGAAGGAACAATCCAAATGTAAATAACAGCTTTCTAACAATTAGAGCTGACCAGTGTTGGGATGGGCTACTCTGGGACTCAGTGAGCCTTCTGTGCTTAAAACAACTTAGAGGCCAGGCCAACAAATACCCACAATGTAGTAGGAGAAGTTCACATACTGCATAAAAATTTAACTTGGTGATCTTTAAGGCCTCCCCTAATGCTGAGCTTCTAGATACTGCCTTGGGTGCTCTAATGAAATAAAATACAGGGCTGTATAAAACACCTTCATTATTTATTTTTGCATGTTTTTAAATTTTTTTCTAAATAAATATTCAATAGTATAAGAGCAGAGATCACTTATTTCTTTTCAATGCTTAGACCACCTTGCACAAAATACGTGTTCAAAAAAATGTATGGATTGAACCGTGACAGCATGTTTTGAAGGGAGGTTAAGAAAGGGAAGGGAGGACGACTGGAGACAACAAAGCAGATATGGAGCGGCACCCCGAAGCATCAGATCTCCAGGGATTAGGTCACACAGTAGGGTGGGAGCTCACAGGGCATCAGGGATCCTCCAACAACTGCACATATCCTCCTGCGAAATATAATACAAACAGCCACTTCAAAATGGAGTCAGAGCTGTCATCCCAGAGGAACTGCTGACCCGTCTTACTCCTCAAACCTTTGGAATGTTTAAACCAGGAAAATTAACCTTTGGACTGGGTCAACATTGTATTCCAAACCGCTGTTTGCAAAGCTAACAGGAAAGCAGACTAACAGACTGAAAATTAAAGACATTCTTTAGGGTGAGTGCCACCATGCACCGCTGAAGAATAGCTTAGCTTATTTGCACCTATAGAAATCCCTTCCTTGACTTAACACCAACAGAAATTCCTCCCTTCTATTCATGTGATTTTCCCCCTTTCCTTTCTCATAAAAACCCTTTACCTTCACACCCCTAATCTGAATCCTATTTGGGTTTCTGTCTGAATCAGCGCTTTTCAAATAGCTCTTCTTTTATTATCTCAAACAAATGCTTTTTGCCTCTCACTTTAGCCTTTTATTTTTAGGCGAACTTTACCTTTGGGTGTGTGCAGGAATTGTTGCTGGCACTGCTGACAAGAGGCAAGACCAGTTCTCATTCTCTTCCTTCTTGTTCCCTTTGCAGAAAATTCCCTGAAAGCAGCACAGAATCCAGTCACAGACAAGATGAAAACAAATGCATCAGACTCATATTTGAGTTCACAGATGTGCAGCATCTTTGGTGGTAATAAACTGTGAGTTGGTTATATTGCCTTGACCCAAAAAGTATGATATGTGGACCATCAGCACTGGCGTCATCTGGGAGCTCTTTAGAAATACAGAATCTTAGACCTCACCCCAAATGTACTGAACCAGAACCTGCATTATAACAGGAGCCTCAGGTTGTTTAGCTCAAGTTTGAGACGCACTATTGCACAGGGGGCCTTGTCCTTCGGGAGGAAGGCTTATCTGAATCAGCGAGGAAACACTTAAATAAGAAACCACTTCCTGGAGAGTCTATTTGCCTGCACCAGGGCTTCTGTTACCAATGAGAACCTGGGATAACACATTTCTGGGGGATTTAGGAGGGAAAATTATTGTAAATCATTGATTCATGGCTATGACACTTAAGCCCATTTCTGTTTGTTGTGGGATTTTTTTCCCCAGAATGATCATGCATTCGAAAAAATGATTTTTTCCAACATTGTCTAAAATTCAAAGGCACCAGCACACTTAGCTACACTTCTTATTTAGATCATAGTGGCAATTTGTTTTTGACTGTGGTAGAAAGTGCTCCAAATGAAGAACTCTTAAGACATTGTATTGATTTCTTGTTTAAACATAAAAAGTCCTCATGAGTACATTAGAAAGTTATTAGCATGAGAATATGCTTCAAATTTTTTATCATATCTGTCATCAAACAAATGGGGGTGGAGGGTGGAGAGGAGTACCACAGCAATAAATGTTTAAAGTCTAAACAAAGTATCTATATTTGGATGCATCAAGAAGACAACTTAATAAATAAATGTATGAAAGTTATCAAAACTTTTCTTAATGTTGCTTCTATATTAAGTGGTTGATTGAACAAAATATCCTCTATCATAAGACATATTCTTCAATTAGACTGAAGAACAGCTTAAAATACATTTTAGTTTCATAAAGAGGAATATGTAATTATGTTGTTAATATTAAAAGGTTAATGAAAGAAGTATGCTCTATTGAGAACTAAACAATAAGTTAGTTGTGGAGTTTAATTTAAATTTTGTGACAGTCTAATACTAATTCACCAAAGGAAGAATACTGTTCATTCAAACTTCAAAAACTCTTAACCAAGAGGCTGAGCCACAAAAAGTCCTATCTAGGAGAAGGCCACTAGGATTTTCTTAGTCATTAGTGTGACCAGCACGAGTCCAAAGCTGGAAGGGTGACTCTCAACCTTGTCCTTACTTCTGTTAGCAACTGATTTAACTCTTCTGATCTCATTTCCTCCAACTGTAAAAGGAAAAAATCTTTGTATGCTAGGTTACTGTGTTTCTCCTATGTTATTGATAATTTGAGTTATTATGCACTGTATTACATTTACTTACTTTTCCCATTGGGGTTTTTGCTTTTTACTCAGTGCATTAATAATAAGTATCATCCTTTTATAAATAATAATGTGTGAATTAACTTAAAAAATAAACTTGGTATTTACCTTTTAACTTTGTTAGTGATTATTTTACCTAAATGAAGTTTTTCATTTTACATAGCCAAATATATTGTTTTTAAGATTTTTCAATAACTTTTTTAAGGTTACATTGTTTCTCATTTAATTAACCAGGAACTCAAAATCTGATTACAAGCAAGATGGCTTGTCAATGCAAGTGATAATACTTTATACAGATTATCTTCTAGCTCTGAATTAACTACAACTCACTCATGTCTTTTAAAGTATTTTTATTATAAAAGTATAAAATGTACATTGTAAATAAAAGTGGAATGATGTAGCCTAAAGGGAAAATTAAAATCACCACACTGATGGCATGTTGGTTAATTACTTTCTAGTCATTTTTATTTGGGAAAAATGCTATTGTGTGACATAATAAGAAATATATATTTGGTCTTTGCCTCCAGCTCCTGACCCAGAATTCCTAAAAGCCTTGGAATTTTCTAAGTGATAAGGATTCTAGGAGCATTGCTTGTTCTAATATTTAGTCTTTGATGGAAATTCTTGATATAAGAGCCTCTAAGACCCCTGGAATCTCTGGAGTGATTAAGAATGTCTTTTTGTATGCTAATCAGATGACTGATGGCTAGAGGCACCTAGATAGTTTTAAGTTGGGAGTTAGTCACGGGACAGACCAAGGCCGAATTTGAAGGTTGAACTTTTATTCTCATCTTCAACCTCTGGAGAGAGGGAGAGAGCTGGAGATTGAGTTAATCATGAATGGCCAGTGATTTCATCAATTTCTCCCAAGTAACAGGACCTCCATAAAAACTTTAAACAACAGGGCTTGGAGAGCTTCTTGGTTGGTGAACACATTAGGCGTGGGAGGGTAGCATGCAAGGAGAAGGCATGGAGTTCTGTGCCACCCACCACGCATAGTACCTTGCTCTGGGCATCTCTTCCGTTTGTTTCTGAGTTGTACCTTCCATAATAAACCAGTAATAGTGTGTGAACTGTTTTCCTCAGTTCTGTAAGCTGACCTGAAGAGGGGATTGTGAGAATCCCTGATATTAGGTAGTCAGTCATAAATTCAGCGGGGGGGCTTGGACTTATAACTGGCATTGAAAGTGGGGACAGTCTTAGAGGACTGAGCCCTTAGTTTGTGGGATCTAATGCTAACTCCAGATAGATAGTGTCAGAATTGAATTTTAGGACACCCAGAGAATTAGTCAGTATGGGAAAACACACACACACACACACACACACACACACACACACATTTGGAGACTTAAGACATGTCATGATGCCAGGGAAACAGGTTTTCTTTTAGCTGTGTATAAAGTTGTGGTTGTTTGAATTGACACCTGCCTGTGGTGCTGTCCATGGGAACACACCACCACACCTGCATTAACATACACAACTCATTTAGGATTTTAGTGTCATAGACCAAAACATCTGAAAAGGCTCAGATTCTCTAACGCAGTGTGGGAAAACTTCAGAATACAAATTATATAGTGTTGAGGTAATTTGCAAGTACGTAGTCTCACATTTCTCAATAAACTTGGCACAAGTTTAAAGCCTTAATCAGTCTGTTCTTGATGGCTTCACTTTTATTACCTTGGAGGCAACTGACCACTCCTTTGGTCTTGACCCAGGGTCACTGTCCTTTCTTGCTGGGCCTACCATATCTCAGGCATCCTCTGAACTTTACTTCTACATGTTTTGTAACCCCTACAGAGCCAGGATCCTTTCCTGCCTGGGGCCTGTCGCACTCACATGGAAACTATTCAAGTGTGAGCTGAGACTTTCTGACCAAACTTCCTCTGGAGTCTGGGCAATGGCACAATTGACCTGAGCTAAGGCATGTTCCCATAATGAATATGTTTTAGGTTTCTCTCAATTATTTTACTTTTCTCCTCTCTTCTTCCTGTGCTTCACATTTTTAAAGAAATTGTATTATCCCCTTCTTTTCACTCCTAATCACATACACCAAAGGATTCCCCCACCACCCTCAACTCCAAATCCCATCACAGTTTCTATCAAAATGCCCAAGCTGAAAATGCATCCTTGGACTCAGATATATGAACCCTTTCCAAAGACACAAAACATGGAGAATTACATTTCCCAACTTAAATGTGGATTTGTGGCAGTTTTGTGACAACCATGTGTAATAAACATCCCTAAGGATCACCCAGATTCCTTTGGATCCTCCCTTCAGAGGACTGACCTTGAATTTGGGGAGCCCCTTTTGCTTTTATTCTTTATACAGAAAAACAGAAATGAGTGACAGGCACTACATTCCTGGCAAACCCATCTGCCAAGCTCTGACTTGTGTAGGAGTTTGGCAGCCCAGTCTTGACCTCAAAGTGAAACAAATCTGAGATGGAATTTATGTTCCTAGGTACCTTGTAGAATCCATCAGAGGCTGAAAAATCACCTGAAATTTCTCTATTTGCTGGTTTTCCTCCTTTTTTCATTCCTGCTTCCTCCATTCCCTCACCTGCTTCTCCCAGGAGCACATCCTTAATAAACCTCAAATGTTTGTTACATGAATCCTCATTTCTGGGTCATCTTCTGAAGAATTTAGCCAAAGAGATCCTACCATACAATGACAACATTTAATTGCCATCAGTCCCCTGAATTCTGCAAATCTGATCATCCCAGATTTACCAAAATTTGGAAGGAGAAAATTTGTATCTCCATTCTAGCCCCCAAAAATCTAGAGATAAAATTTTCCCTTGCTAATTTTTTAGATTGTATTATTTTCTTGGGTGATAACTTCTTTTAAAACTCATCTTCAATTATATATTTTTAAGAATCAAACTTACTTGTGTGAGTTTTATTTTTAGTATCGATTGCCAGGAAAAAGTAAGGATAAAATTTGTATGTATATTAACCTGAATATAATCCTTTGAACTGAGTCTTTGCTCTTAAATATTCTGGATTGTTTTTCTTGATACCACAAGGTTCAGAAATGTGATAAGTTCCAGAAGCCATTTCAAACAAAAGGCTTTGGTTTAAGTCAAACTCTAACATGCTTCCAAGTTTATTATATAATATTTATGTTTGACTATTTATATAATATTTCATATTTTAATTTTTCACTTAATATTGTGTTCTTAAAGCCTTTTTATATTATAAGCTATTTTCAAAGTACATCAAAAATCATATTAACTGACACATTTTAATGAATTTTATTTTTCTGAACTATGAATATAAACATTAGAATCCTTTTAAAATCTATTTATAAAATATATGGAAAGGAATACACCAAAACATTCTATTTTTTAAAGATTTATTTATTTACTTTTAGAGAGGGAAGGGAGGGAGAAAGAGAGAGAGAGAAATATCAATGTGTGGTGGCCTCTCATGTGGCATCTGGTCCACCACCCAGGCATGTGCCCTGACTGGGAATTGAACTGGTGACACTTTGGTTCACAGCCTGCGCTCAATCCACTGAGCTACGCCAGCCAGGGCCTTTTTTTATACTGGAATTTTTTTTCTCCTTGTGTGTGTGTGTGTGTGTGTGTGTGTGTGTGTGTGTGTGTATGTATTAAGATTTTATTTATTCATTTTTAGAGAGAGGGAGGAGAAGAGGGTGAGAAACATCAGTCATTTGCCTCTTACACATGCCTTAACTGGGAACCAAACCTGCAGCCTAAGCAGGTGCCCTGACTGGGAATCAAACCAGCAAAGTTTCACTTTGTGTGACGATGCACAGCCAATTGAGCCACACTGGGCAGGGCTCACCTTGTCAAAAATTATAATAATTTTTGAAATTATTATAAAAGTATTTTACTTTCACAATGATAAATTTTAAACACAATTTGGACAATGGAATCAAAGAAAATAAAAAATGTTTAAAAACCAAAACTTCCTAAAATATATAAGCTTGTGTAATTTTTATCGATTTTTCAAAGTATCTTCTACACCAGTCCATAAAGAAAAAATTCTAGGCTGTGGTTGTTTATATTGAAAATCACAAGCTATGTTTCCTCCACCTACTTGATTGATTAATACTACGGCACAGTTCACATATACAAAATAAATAATATTTTATGGTAAAAAATGTATATAACTTATATTTAGTTTTGTGTTCATTAACTGATTAAGCAAGATATTTTACAATAAGCATTGCTAGGATATGGGGAAGGTTTTTTGGCACTTATATACAGAAATTCAAAATTCATATTCACCTGTAAAAACCCCAGTCAAAAAAGGAATACCTACTTACATAAGCAGATTGAACATTAAACAGGAGGAAGATATAAGAATTTAATATTTGTCTTCCCTAAATGCAAACATTGATATAGTAATGATTTATGTTTGAGATTTATACTTATCATAATTTGGCTATCATTTTACATATTTAGTCACTGCTTTTAATATCACAGTTCTAAAGAAAGCTTTTAGAAAGTGTTTTATATACTGCTGAGTACATTTGACTTCAATTCCAGACTCCTTGTTCTTCAAAATGCAAACATGACTTAATCCATTGGAAAGACTATAGAGACTCATGGAGCTAATTTAAGAAACAGAGCACTTCTACCAAGAAAAGAATTGTGTTCTCATATCAACACTAGATAAATAATGGCTTAGTGTTGATGTAAGAATTTTAGTCAGTTGTAGGAAAGTTTCCACAATTATTCTTCCCTTAAATTTGTTTCAAATAAATTAAACATGTTACATGTCTATATCAAAATGCAAAAAAGCACTAAAATATCTTAAATAGCAAAATATTATCAAGTCTCATCTCTCAATTTTCACTCAGTAATCACTATCATCGCATTTCTATTATCCAGATGTTCTTTCATCCAAAAGCAAAAGCATAGCAAGAATGGGCATCATCCTTAGTAACAAATTAGACATCAGCTAAAGCTTCATACAAAAACAACAACAACAGCAACAAGAGGACGATTTAACATGAGACTGGCTACCAGAGAAAGATGTTCTGGATAGTCTGTCTCAGGGGTCTGGACCGTGTAATAACTGTCAGTGTGTTGTAGACTCTTCTGGATTCAAACTGAACTGTGACTTTGCTTGAAGGTCCTTCCAATCACATGAGCCTGTGATTATTCATGGAGGCGAGTCTTTCATATCATCTACAAAATTAAACCCCCACAACTTTAGAAAAAGTGAGACAAACTTACTTTCCAGGAAATGATTTAAGAAGGAAAAATATTTATGAGGTACTAGACAGTGATGTCTTGCAATGCAAGGTACAATAAAACAAATGAGTTTTTCTTCATCTAAGAGGAATTTTTATTGATTAAAATTAAATATATATAAATAAACATGTACATTAATGAGGTATTTGAAGGGAGAGTTAACATTTTAATAACATGTAATTAATGATGTCTTGCATGAAGTCAACGTAAGAAAAATCCGTGTGAATGACCTTTGAATTGAAAAAAGGCAGGCTGAAATGTCACCAGTAATTACTTTGACTGCATAAAGTCGAAAGCAATGAAAAAGATTTCAAAGTTTTTCCACAGAACCCATAGGACTCAATTTTTTTTTTTTAATACTGAGGATATGTTTTTATTGCTTTAAGAGAGAGAGGAAGGGAGGGAGAGAGAGAGAGAGAGACATGGATGTGAGAGAAACATTAATGGGTTGTCTCCTGTATGTTACCTGACTAGGCCTCAAACCTGAAACCTAGGCCTGTGCCCTGACCAAGGAATCGAACTCACAACCTTTTGGTGTATGGGACAATGCTCCAACAAACTGAGCCACCCATCCAGGCCTCAATATAATTTCTAAGCAATGAAGTCTTGGGAAGAATTATAGCAATAACATTATTCTAGTTGTAGTCAGCATGCTTATCCCACCTTTGCCTAACTTGTGAAGCAATTAAAAACAAAAACAAACACTTCTTGAGTTATTCTTATAATTTTGATCAGCTGTATCTATTCTATAACAACATAAATTTTTTTCTAAGATATTTTTCATGCTTATTTTCTAATCAGCCAGTAAATATTTCTTATACAAGAGGGAACTAAAAGGAAGAGAGGAATTATCTTCTGAAAAGCAGGCTTTTTAGTACAGACTTCCCCCACTAGATGAGTATTCTAGGAACCCATCTGCATCAGTGTACTAGCTGGCATTGTTACGAGAGGCTAAATTTGACTTCGGTGAATTTTTCTGAAGGCTCTTTCAACACGTTTGCCCATTTCATGATGGGTGATTTACAAGTCCACCTGCCCACACCCCACTGAGTATCCAGTAGTTTTTGACCAAAAACGGCATAAACCCTATGCCCTACCCTCTCTATTCACCCATCTCACCCCAAGCAACTTTTTGTTTTGTTTCCCTGGATGAATAAAGGCCTCAAAAGGGAAATGTTTGGCTGATGTGGAAGATGTGAAACAAAAAGCAGTAGAAGTATTAAAAGGCATCAAAGTCGATGAGCTCAAACACTGTTTTCAGCAGTGGGAAAATGTCTCAAAAAAAAAACATTGCATCAAATGGAGAGTTCTTTGAAGGTGACTGAAGTTTAAACATGTAAGAATAAATACACAATTTTTATAAATAAATCTGTTTTGGGGGCCCCCCTAATATTTATGCATTGATTAATTTTTCTAATTTCTAGAAATATGAATGCAATTAGATGGGCCAAAGACAGTGCCAAGCTTTCAGCCTGTCCCTTATTTATTAATCACATATATGAAACGTCTAAGATATTTTGCTAGTTAAAAGCAGCACTTACATTAAAATCCTGTTGTGGACCATTGCCATGAAGATGAAATGTAAAGCACCCTGTGGACCATGCATTTCTCTCAGCGTGTTAAGACCCATTGTAGCAATGGCTTAGCTTTTTGCTCTTTGTTCAAATACAAGCACAGAAGTTCTGACTTTTAGCTCATAAATGTCCATTGCCAATTTCCTTTGCCCTACACCTCTCTCTACTACTTAGAGATTCACCTCAGATGCCTCTCTCAACTTTCATCTGAGGAGGGCCCTTTGTTGCCCTGGCTGCCCACCAAATTTGCCCAGCAGAAGCCAAAACAAACAGCACCATTGACAGACATTACCAAATGGCTGTCACTTTGCCAGAAGCTTCAGCGGTGGGGGGGTGTCTAGCGGTAAGTTGAGTCTAACATACAAGACTTTGTGGGGATCTCCACTGGAGGATTAATGCTCATAAACAGGAAGTGAGAATAATTTCAGGATGACTTTTCTGACTCACTTATGAGCTTACCCATGGCCTTGAGTATTAAAGAAGTAAAGACAATGTTCCTCACAGAGGAGACTGTTAGGTAAATAAATGGCTGCCTAGTTATACCAAGAAAGCAATAGTACTCCAAATGCACTGGGTTCTGCCTGACCACTAAAAACCCATGGGGCAATATTTTTCGGTAATGAAGGAATTCACTAAAATGGAAAACCACTGGAGGGCTCTGAGAACTGAAGTCGAGTCATTAAAAGGTTATCCTGCAGAATGCAGACTGAAGAGGACAAGAATGGGAGGGAGGAGATGAGTCCAGAGTCCATTCTATCAGTACAGATAAAAGAAGATGGCAGCTTGGTTTAAGGTGCTGGTATGTGGGTGACGGATCTAAGAAAACAGTGTTTCCTTTTAGAAGAGTTGATCTGAGGACCTCATTGTAGCAGAGCTAATTATAAAGGCCACTTCTAATACCCCAAAATACAACTGTGTCATCCATATGTAACAGTGTACCTAGTAGCTCACCTCCCTGTGCTCCAACTTTGTCTTCCGTAAAATGGGCTAACAGTTGTACTTACCTCATCAGGTTGTTTTGAGAATTAAAAGCATTAATACATGTAAAGCTCTTAGAGTTTTGCGCATAAAAAGTATAAGTATAGGTATTATTATTAACTTTCTATATTCTTTGCTAGAGTGACAAATGGGAGGGCATAAATTAGTCTTTCAGAATTTACATTAATCATTACATTTCACATTATAATGCAAAAAGAAAGTAAAAAGACCATTTTGCTTTCTTCCATTGGCAAATATTAGCTGATCTCTGATGAGCCAGTCCTACTTACTGGCCCTGGTTTTGCAGCACTGTGGAAGTCCCTCATAGTAAACAAAATTCAGTTTAGTTCATGGCTGATTCCTGCCCTCAGAGTCAAAACACAGGAGTCTTTGAAAGACACAAGCAAGATAGTGTTATCCTAACAGAGTTTTCCTTGCTGGGAGAAATTAGCATATTTCTTCCCTTCTCTCCTTGCATCCTAGGGAATCTCTGACAGTACCTGCCTCTCCTGCAGGGCTCCAGCTCTTGCTAGACAGCACTGCCCAACACTGGTCCTTGCCTCCAGCAACCACTTGCCCACCTCTCATAGTAGAGTTAGCTTCAACCTGTGTCTAGCTTCTGGTTTCTGGTCACCATATGTTCATCTGCTGTCCTTCCAGTATGAGTAGCCTTCAACTGGTGGGAAAACTCAAGAGTTGAAATTTTTTTTGCTTTAATTTATACATTATAGGCTTGGTAATTAATGTTTGTAAACAACTATTGTTCCAGGAACTGGAATTTATGACTGGACCTACCCTGACTTCAGGAGACCCACAAGCAATTCCACCTTGTGTCCTAGGAGGACTGCAAGCAATCGAGATGGTCTCTGAGCCACTGAGCTCAAGGGAGGGAACTTCCACAGACCAGGATGCAGATAAAGAATCACCAGCCAGCAGATGAAAGGGTGCTAGGAAAATCACTGTACTATAACTTTTATCTGATTAACCTTTTCCCTGAATTCCAGACCCCTTACCTATACTTTTCTTCTCCTCATGAAAAAGGTTGGCTTGAGATATCGTGTAAGATGGTCTTTAGGATATATAAGCCACTATCTTCTCAGATCACTGGACTTCTGAATCAAGTGCCCATAAAGATTCAATCCTTGTCTCTACTGGTTCTGGTAGTGATAGGCAGCATGAACACTGACTTTTCTGGTTTCATATTCTAGCAGTTCCTTCTGGGACAGCTTCGGAACTCTCCGGTAAACCTGGGTATTTAGCAGGGCGTCCCATTGGCTGCCTGTACTGGGGAGGGGGCCCTGGATGTAGACTTGGAGACTCCCTAGCAGCTGCCAAGTGATTTAACTTGGGAACTCTTCTCTGACTCTCAGCACTACTCATTGCCTTCACTTTGAATTGAATCACTGTGCTTTCTGGTTAAGGATTACAGTCCCAGGTTACAACTTAGGTTCTTGTCAGGAATTAAGGTGCCTTCTGGTTTGGTTTGTGAGATATTACAGAGTTCTGTCTGGTAGAATTTCGGTGGGGAGAGCCCTTTGGGATGAATTTTGGCTGATTGATCAACCTATGCTTATAAACCTATGACTAAAATTAAATTGATTTTTTATTGGAATACTGCTTGGCTTATGTATAACCTGGACTCAAGAGAGCACTGGCACTGAACAGGCCTTTAAAGTACTCTACTATACTGCAATTAGAGTTGTTTTGTCAAAGATCTGGGAAATGGGACAAAACACCTTATGTATAAATTTTTATGACTTTATACAATAAAGAGTCAAGATTAAAAGGAAATAGATTAGGGGTCCAGAGAAAAGGGACTCTTCCTGTGTTAGAGAGCAGAATTCCAGAAGAGAGGGACTAGGAAAATCTAGATGTTTTGGCTGCGGCAAGCATAGTTAGGGTTTCCATAGCCCTTCCAGCCCTGGAGAATCTTCCTCCTTACTTGGTTAATGGAGCCAAAGCAGGTGAGCCTGAACAGGTGTCTCCATACTGAACCCATAGGGAACAAAATTCTGTGGAGAACTAGTCCCTACTGGGGCAGGGCAATATCCAAAGATTTCCAGTGGGAGTAGGGTCAGAGGACTATTCTGCTGGATATTATTGGGCACATATTCCATTTTCCACATCAGATCAAACTGGAAAATCTCAAATCCTTCTCATAGAATGATCCTACTAAATTGACTGACTTAGTTACATCAGTTTTTGCCACCTACTATCCCAATTGAGCAAACATACAAGCGTTACTAAATAGCTTGCTTACAAATTGGTACGAAATGAGGAAAATGTGAGGCTTGGAGGCTGCACCAAAAAATCCAGATGGGGCTCCCGACCCTACAAAGCCAATACCTTTAACTGAGGCCAACTGGGACTCTAATGAGAATAGCCTTCCTCCCTTAGAACGTTATAAAAGGTACATCCTCAAAAGGAGCCCCTAAGCAGAAAAGTCTGAATATGGTATAGGTGATGCAACAAAAGTCCACAGAGGACCACTCTGGCTTTCTTGAAAGAATCTACCAGGCCTACAGAAAATATACTAATTTAGATCCACTGGCCCTTGACAATATTCGAATGGTGATATGACCTTTATCTCTTAAAGTGCACCTGACGTGAGAAAGAAACTTCAGAAGTTCCAGAAAAGAATAGGCATGAATCCTTCCCAATTAGTAGACATTGCCTTCAAAATTTATAATAATGGAGAACAACAACAACAACAACAAAGGCCCAAGCAGCCATTATTTTCTGAAAACAGGCTTCAGGGCAATTCCATTGTCAGGCAAGAGGCTCCCAACTCCTATCTAAAATGCTTGCCACTGATCAACATACTTATTGCAAAGGAAAGGGTCATTGGAAAAATAAATGCTCAAAGTGAGGGAAAAGGAGGTGTCAGTGCCAAAGAATTTGAGAATTATGCTGGGAAAAGGAAATAGCTCCAGTGATGAGTGACGAGGCCCAGAGGTTCTATTATTACAACAACCAATTAAAGTCACACCCTCAGGAACTTCGGGGAAAGCTAACAGCAGGGGGACTAATTGTATACTACTTGATTGATACCAGAGTAACATGTTCTGATGTCAGTACACCTCCGTCTGAGTCCTCGTGGCAGGCTCTGCCTGTAACTGGAATTTCTGAAGGCCCCGAAAGCCAATTTTTCTTGAAGCCATTAGAATGTGCTATGGGAGATATGTTTTTCACTCATAAATTTTTAGATATTGTAGAGTGTATAATTCTTCTTCTGGAAAGGGACCAGCTGTCTAAACTTCATGCTCAAATAACTTTCTCTTCAGGTCCCTCTGCACCGTTTTTGGAAGTTCCTTATGAAACCATGGGAGAAGAGAAAAAATGAGTCTGGCCAGGAGAAATGGAGAAACGGGTAAACCCCATTGTTTGGGCTGCTGGAAGGCCAGGGAGGGCTAAGCAAACATCCTTTGTTAAAGTTAACCTCAAATCAGGGTGGGGACTCCCAATAAAAGGCAATAGCCCTTGCAGAAAGAGACCCTAGAAAGAATATGTCCCAAAATTCAGAAGTTTCAGAAATATGTACTTATTCAGCTCTGCCATTCCCCATACAATACCCCCATATTGCCTGCTAGGAAAGCCCACTCAGATGAGTATCAATTTGTACAGGATATAAGGGCCATAAATGACATTGTACAAGACATTCACCCAACTGTCCCAAATCCTTATACTTTAGTGAACAACATACCTGGTATTCAGTATTGGACTTAAAGGATGACTTCTTTTGCATTCTGGTTGATTAAGATTCTCAGCTGCTTTTGAAATTGCTTGCTTTTGGCCCTGGCTGCTGTGGCTCAGTGTATTGATGCCAGCCTGCAAACCAAAGGGTCGCCAGTTTGATCCCCAGTCAGGGCACATGCCTGGGTTGCAGGCCAGGTTCCCATTTGCTGGTGTGATAGAGGCCACTGACTGATGTTTCTCTCCCTCCCTATCTCCCTCCTTTCCCCGTCTCTCTAAAAGCAAATAAATAAGTAAAATATTTTTCAAAAAAGAAATTGCTTGCTTTTGAATGGCAGGACTTAGAATCTTGGGAAGACTCAGTATGGCTGGACAGTGATACCATGAAGGTTCAAGAACTTCCCCACAATTTGGGGGGAGCCACTGAGCCAGGACTTAAAGGATATAAAACTATAAGGAAGAACTCTGTTACAATATGTAGAAGACCTCTTGATTACAGGGACATCATCCAACAATGTTTAAGTAACACTATAGCTATCTTGAACCATCTGACATCTTGCAAGTATAAAGCATCAGCACAGAAGGCCCAGATTTGCCAACAAGCAGTTAGGTGTTTTGGGGTTCCTGCTTGATCCTGGCAAAAGGAGTTTTACTGGAAACAGAAAAGAAACCATAATTAAAGTGAGAGCTCCTGTTATCAGAAACAGTTAAGAGGATAACTGGGAACGGCTGGCTATTGCTGCATTTAGATTCCAAACTTTGGGCTCATTGCTAAACCACTGCATGAACTTCTGAAAGGGCCAGAATATAGCTCTTTAGAATGGACAAAGGAGTGCACTCAGGCTTTTGAGTCCCTGAAGGTGCACCTGGCTTCTGCACCAGCTTTGGAACTTCCAACCTACTAATTCCTTTTAATTATATGTTCATGAAAGGCAGGGTGTTGCCTTAGGAGTCCTCACCCAAATGCTTAGTGACATTCTGCAACTCATCTCATACTTGTGAAATCAACTAGATTACACTGTCCAGCAGTGGCCAGCCTGCTTGACAGCTGTGGTAGCCACTTGTGAGTGTTTACAGGAAGCTGAAAAGTTTTCTTTGGGACAGCCTATCGCCAGATATACACCCTACCAAGTGTTGAGCCTGCTGAAACAAAAAGGAAATTTGTGGCTCACTGCTGGGAGGAATGGGAAGGTGCCAAACAATACTTCTTGACACTCCCTACGTCTCCCTCAAAACTGTAAGTTAAATCCTTCTTCCTTTCTCCTGGAGCCTGACTCAGCCACACTAATGCATGACTGTGCTGAAATAATTGATGACGTTTATTCTAGCAGAATTGATTTACAGGACCATCTTCTAGAAGAAGCAGACTAGACTCTACATGCAGATGGAAGTTATATGGAACAGAAAGGCTGGATATGTGGTTGTGACTCTTGAAGGAATAGTAGAGGCCAAGGCATTATTGCCAGGAACCTCTGCTCAGAAAGCTAAACTGATTGCATTGATAACAGCACTGGAATTGCCACATGTAAAGAGATTAAATGTGCATACTGACTTGAGGTACAATTTCCTAATCTTGCATGCACATGGATCCATCTGGAAGGAAAGAGGATTGTTATCCTGCAATAAAAAGGAGGTTAAGCATGCAGCAGAAATTTTAAAATTATTAGAAGCCATTCGGGTACCTTTACAGATGGCAGTTATGCACTGCCCCAGGGCATCAGAAAGAGGACACTGAAGTGGCCAGAGGAAACAGTGTGGCTGATTGAGCAGCAAAAGAGGCTGCTAAAGGAACACTTACAATGCCTTTAGTACCTGTTCTGGACTTGTCACAATCTGACCCAGAATATATAACTGCAAACTTGGAGAAAACTGACAGCTGAAATTTTGATGAAGAAGATTCTGATAATAGATGGAGAAAGTATAAGAAAAGAGCTATACTGCCCCCTGAACATTTCACAGAGCCAGACTAAGGATTTGCATGAGGTTACTTACTTTGGAAGGGACTCATTAACCATCTGTATTAAACTGTGGTTTGTGCAGGTCCTGGAATTTCTAAAACCATATGAAAAATAATTGCTAGATGTGTTGTGTTCCAGAAGAACAACCCCAAGAAGGATCTACTTCAAAACAAAGGAGGAAAAGAATACCAAAGATGGTGCCTGTTTGAGGACTGGCAAAAAGACTTTACCCAGATGCTGAGGGTCTGAGGGTGGAAATGTTTGTTAGTCTCTGTGTACACCTTTTCAGGACGGGTAGAAGCCTATCCCACTAGAATGGAGAAGTCGTCAGAGGTAGCAAAAGCCTTACTGAAAGAAATAATTCTTTGCTTTGGCCTCCCTAGCAGTGATAGTGGACCTGTTTTGCACAGGGAAAGTTAGTAAATTTTTAGGAATCAAGTGGAGACTCTACATGGCATGGAGACCTCAGATTTCTGGGAAGGTAGAAAAGCTAAATCACACCTTGAAGAAAAATACAGCCAAGTTGTGTCAAAAAAACTCATCTCCATTGGGATCAAGTTTTACCTGCTGAGAATAAGGGTGGCTCCATGAAGTGGGATTCAATTGAGTCCTTATTAAATTGTACAATATTTAAGTCAGAGTTAGATATAATTAACAACCTTGCTTGTGCTCCCCACCCCCCCATTTGTGACATTCCTGTGAACCTGGAGATAAGGTGCTGCCAAAGACTTGGAAGACGGGATTCCCAGAGAGCCAGAGAGAAGAAAAGTGGACTCTGCTTGGGACATGCTTCTCACCATGCCATCCACAGTGAAATCGGCAGGAACAAAACCTTGGATTCATCATTTGGGAAGAGTAAAGAAAGCAACAGACAATGGACAATGGACCACCGAACCACAAGAGGACCTGAAAGTCATGTTTGGAAAACAATGACATTTTTTCACTACTTTTTAATTAACCCCATGTTATGGAGAACTTATTCCTTCAAATGAGATAAAAATATTTAGGTATATTTAGCAAAAATTATTCTAAACATTTCTGACTTGTCTTGCAGAAAGAACCTATGTTGAACAAACTCTTTCATTTCATATCTTGTAGATGATTATACTCCCCTGGAAAGCCTTCAAAATTATACTTTTTTAGCCTTCAAAAAAGTACTTTGTATTGGGAGGGAGGGGTGAGTGGGCTGGATTGGGAGTAAAGGGGAGAAAACTGTACTTGAACAATGATTAAAATAAAATTTAAAAAAGTACTTTGTTTCAGCATGTCGATAATACAATAATCTACTCAAATATTTATGATTGGTGACCTGCAGTAACTCTAAAGGACAGGGGAATGTTTTCCTTAAAATTCACTAATGTAGCCCCAGCTGGAGAGTGTGTTACTTTTGTCAACTGTACTAAAAACTGTTTTATGTGTTCAGCAGATGTGGAGATGAATTGCAACACCCCCACTAATGTATTTTATACCTTTGGTCACATCACATTGCCTACAGTGTGGTGTCTAATGTGTAGAAGGACTGTTTATGTTCTAGCACATAGTTCTGGGGGACTATGCTGTGTAGGAAGACTGATGGTGCTTCTGCCTCAGAAGACTCACACCACCCGGGCTCTTCGGTAACTGTCACTTGTTCCTGATCATTAAAGTGATTTGTACCTTTTGAGCCCTGCTGAATATACATCTGTGACTATATTTATAGTGCCAGTCATGGTAACCTCTTTGAATATACAAACGAGTAGATTAGCCTGCACTATGGCAAAAGCTTTGAGTGTCACCTATCAAGCCATTAGTGCCATCAGTCAAGAACTAGGGCAAGTTAGAGAAGTGGCATTAGGAAATCACACAGCTATAGACTACTTCCTTTTAAGACATAATCATAGGTATGAAGAATGTAAAGGACCCTGATGTTTGAACCTGATGTAATTTACAGCTCATAGAGCATAAAGTAAGGTAAGTAAATGAAGTAGTGTCCAAGATAAATCAAAGAGAGAAATTCTTTGGTATTGATTTGTCCTGGCTGCCTAGTATCACTGGTCTTAGGGAGGCATTTGTTTTCCTTCCTTTTTTATCCTTTTCAGTGTTATAGCTTGTTGTTGTATACAGTGTGCCCCCTTATGTGGATCTGCAGTTAAGGGTATTCCTAAACCTGCCTTTGACACTTTCTAATGCTAAGATACATGCTCAACAGCAAAATGATTACTTACATATGAAACTAATCTCATACAAATAAGATAGTTTACCTTAACAGTGGAGAATGATGGGGGAACTCAAGAGGTGAACAATTTTTAGCTTTAAGTTACAGATCATAGTCTGGGTATTGTAACTAATATATATAGAAAACTGTCGTTCCAGGAACTGGAATGTGAGACCTACACTTTGTGCCCCAGGAGGACTGCAAGTGATTAAGATGGTGTCTGAGCCATTCTGCTCTGGGGCAGGAACGTCTGTCACCGGGATTCAGATAAAGCATTGCTGGTCAGCGGATGAAGGGATGCTAGGAAAATGCAGCTTTTATCTGATGTACCTTTTCCCCTGAATTCCAAACCCCTTACCTACACTTTTCTTCTCTTTATAAAAAAGGACAGCTTCATATGAGAGGTAAGACAGTCTTTTTGTGCTTTTTTGAACAGAATATTTTATTTCATATCCTTTCAGCCAAGACGGTTTTTAGGGTCCATAACCCACTGTCTTCTCAGATCATCAGCCATCTGAATAAAGAGCCCATTAAGGTTCAGTCCTTATCTCTGCTTATTGGTTCTGGTAGTGACAGGCAGCACGGATGCTTTTCTGGTTTCACAACCACCCTTGTTTAGCTTCTTTGTTTTCCATCACCTGGGTGATCAGCTTCCTGTATTAATGCACTCTATTTGAAGGATTGAGGATAGTTTCTGTTTTCCTGACTAGATGCTGAATGACAAAATACTCCTGCAGCTGATAAAATAGAACACTCGACATTTGCAAAGATCAGAGCCCACTACTTACTAAATTACATAAACATTTGAAGGCAAGAAATTTTATCTATCATGAGCTTTCAGAATAATTTTAAATAATGGTTGAACTTAAAATAAATAGCTGCTTATTTTAGAAAAATAAACAGAGAAGTGTCAAAAATACACCTTTTTTTGTTACTATTGATGTACCTCTGCTAAATTGTAGTTGTACTTCATAGTAATATTTTGGGTGAGGGACAGGATTTGAACTATTTAATGTAGTATAGATACCAAGTTAACATTAATTATATTGTAGCACAGCTTAAGAGAGACAAGAAGAAAAGAAGTGAGGACCTATTAATCAAGACTCATTTGACTCCTCTCAAACTAAAAATGAAGGACCAGCAGAAAGCAGTGACAGTTACTAAGGAGGAACAAACAAGCTTTGTAGTGCAGGGCTTTCTGCAAGCAGGAAACAAGAAAGCACAGAGGGAGAGAGACAAGGCTGTTCCTTCCAGAGGCAGAATGGACATATTCCTTTCATAATACACTGAGGCATCCCACTCCCTATTCACCTTAATTCCCAAATAACTTCTCTTCAAAGACTCATCTTTTGAGCCTTCTCTTTTTACCCATGAACACAGAGCACAGTTTGTATACTCCATTTACGAATACCAGGATGTGCTCACATAACTTTAATTAAATGTTACAAAATCAATTATATTCTTCATGGGAATTGATACATTCCAAAGATCTCAAAAATGTAAATTAAATATTTAAGAATCACTCAATATGAAACAACTTACCTCTAAAAATATAAAATATTCTAGGATTTCAAAGAATGTAAAGAGTTTACTGTATCTATCATTTAGCCAGCCAAGAAAGTCTATGTGCAAGCCAACAACCATTGTAAATTCATCTATACAAATCACCATTAAAATGTATTATTCAATTTCTCTTAATTATTTGCTTTCTTGTTAGTCAGTGTCTATTCTATCATCTTAAATTTTCAGGAAGTGATCAAATATCAAATGGTGACCTTGTTCTCAAGGGAAGACCCACTTTAAGTTTCCCAGAGGCTACAGACAGCCCATCTTCTGTGCTGGAGGCCATAGAAGAGCAAAGCAAACCCACTGTTGCTAAGGCAGGTTGGCAGCTCTCTCTGAATGACTGAATTACAATGCCAAATTGCTGTGCAGTTTCTTACTACATCAGCTTTAGTCTTCTAGAGTACATTTGAAGTGTCCTATTTTTAAAAATATTTAAAACTATCATGTGTTTTACAGCTTTCTACTGTAGTAGTTTAAAATCAGAATATGTTATCAAAGATTATCTCAATTTGATAATAAAGCATCATAATGCATTACAAAGTTATAAACAAGCTGGCTAACAGATTATTAAGAAAATATAAATATGGTATAGAGTGTTGGCCATATTTAAAAGAAAGTACCTGTTTTAATTATATTGTTCTTGTGCTTGAAAAGATACTTGATTTTGAATGTTTTCCACTTTAATTCCTAATAATTTATCTCCGGTGACTCTTTGGACCTTCTCTTCCTATCCGTGAGCACAGAGCACTGTTCACACACTGCATATGAGAATACCAGGGTACTGCGTACATGACTTTTACTAAATCTTGATGAAAATCAGCTTAATTAATATATTCTACTGGAAAGGTCTTTCTCTTTTCATTGTTTTCTTCTTCCTTCTCTTTCTCTTCTTCTTTTCCATTCTCCTTTTCATCCTACTTCTCTTCCTTTCCATTCTCCTCTTCCTTTTTCATGTTTATTTAGCATAACCTTGGTCCCTAATAGTCCCTCAGGTTCTAGCTCTATTCCTCATACCCATTCTTTTCCTTCTCTACAAAATACATCAACAATTCTCTACACTGATTCTTAGCTACTTAAACTACCTAAAATCAAGACTTCATCACCACAATTTAAAATTTCAATTCTTATTTGTGGAAATTAGTGACAATATCCCAGTGTTACCAGCCACCGACAAAATTAATAATAGCAATGTTAGAGTATTATTAAGAAACTTCAACAGCTATTAGGAACAAGTTACAATGAACTATATCTAAAATGTAATGCATTCATTACATAGTTACTATGATAATATTTCCATTCACATAACAAAGTTTCTGAAGATGATCAAAAAAACTCAAATCAAATGAAATTTGAAATATTTTATGATAGACTAGTTTAATCCACAGGCTCACTATGGGTCAAGTTTGGGTGTCCCTTAAAGGAAATTCATAATTTTACTGTCAATCGAGAGAATTCAGGAAATGAAGCCTAGGGGAAGGAAGCTTTATGATGGGGTGAAGAAAAAAATTGGTCTTTCTTTGAGACCATGGTCTGTTTGAACTCTTAGCCTTAGAAAGCAATGGAAATTTTGGAGTGGAAGAGGGTGAACTGTCCTTATCATGTGGAAGCCAGGAATCCAAAAGCTGAACGCCAATGCATCTGAGCCTAGAATAATTGTAAATATTCTCTGTTTTCCTTCCATTGCATCATTCTCGACTCTTTTGCTCTTTCTTTTAAAATTATAACCTGGTCTCAGTTGTGCATGGGTAATTAGAAAAAGATTTGTGCCTCAGCATGAATAAAGGGGTAGCGAGAAAAGCATTTCCTCCCCTATTCCAGGAATGGGCAGAGAGACAGTCTCAACAGTTTCAGAGATAGCAGCTCAGGGGAGAATGAGGAGGCTGAATAGAAGAACCCACTGGAGGGGCTTACTTTTCAGCACAATGAAGCAATAACTGGGAATCTTTCAGAAAGAACTAAGGGAGCGGGTTTCAGGCAGACAATGGGAACTCAAACCAGTGTGGTTTGGTTTACATTTATGTTCATAACAAATTTTAAAAAGATGAAAAATAATTCATAGAAGACTCAGACAATAAAAATTATACAGTGAAATTAATAAATGTAATACACCACATAAACAAAATGAAAGACAAAAATCACATGATCATATCAATGCATTTGACAAAGTAGCACCCATTTATGATAAAAATACTCAGCAAAGTGGGAATAGAGGGAGCACACCTCAACATAATAAAGACCACATTTGAGAAATTTACGGCCAATATCATACTCAATGAGCAAAAACTAGAAACTTTCCCCTTAAGATCAGGAACAGGACAAGGATGTCTACTTTCACCACTTTCATTCAATATAATATTGGAAGTTCTAGCCACAGGAATCAGGCAAGAAAAAGAAATAACAGGCATCTAAATTGGAAAGTTGGAAGTAAAACTGTCACTGTTTGCAGATGACATAATAATGTACATAGAAAACCCTATAGCTTCCACCAAAAAACCTACTCAACCTAATAAGTGAATTTGGCAAAATAGCAGGATACAAAGTCAATATATGGAAATCAAAGGTATTTTTGTACACCAATAATGAAATACCAGAAACAGAAACTGGGAAAAATATCCCATTTACTATAGCAATAAGAAAAATAAAGTACCTAGTAATAAACTGAACCAAAGAGATAAAAGATCTGTACTCAGAAAATTACACAACACTGAGGAAAGAAAGTAAGGAAGATACAAACAAATGGAAGCATATACCATGGTCATGGATTAGAATAATCAACATCATTAAAATGTCCATACTACCCAAAGCAATCTATAGATTCAATACAATTCCTATTAAAATACCAATGACATATTTCACAGATTTAGAACAAATATTTCAAAAATTCATATGGAATCAATAATGACCCCAAATAGTCACAGCAATTTTGAGAAAGAAGAACAAGTAGAAGGGATCACCGTACTTGACATCAAACTCTACTACAAAGCCATGGTAATCAAAACAGTCTGGTTTTGATAGGACAGACAAGTAGAACAGACAAGTAGATCAATGGAACAGAATAGAGAACCTAGAAATAAACCCATGTCTCTATGGTCAATTAATATTTGAATAAGGGGGCAGAAGCAAAAAATGAAGTAAAAATAGCCTCTTCAACAAATGGTGTTGGGAGATCTGGACAGCTACATGCAAAAAAAAATGAAACAAGACCACCAACTTATACCATGCACCAGAATAAACTCAAGATGGATAAAAGACTTAAACATAAGCCATGACACCATAAAAGCCCTAGGAGAGAACACAGGCAGGAAAATTTCAGATATTCCACGCAGCAATATTTTCACCAGTACATCCTCTAGGGCAAGGGAAATAAAGAAAAAATAAACAAATGTGACTACATCAAATTAAAAAGTTTCTCCTTTTTTAATTGCAGAAGCTTTCTAAGCTATCTTTAACAGCTAAAGATAACATCAGCAAGATGAAAAGGGAATCAACTGTATGGGAAAACATATTTGCTTTTGATACGTCAAACAAGAGTTTGATCTCCAAAATATATTAAAAAATCATATGACTCAATGCCAGGAAGACAAGCAATCCATTTAGAAAATGGGCCAAGGACCTGAACAGGCAATTCTCCAAGGAGGACATACAGAGGGCCCAGAGACATATGGAAGGATGCTCAGTGAAGCGATTTTCAAACCTTGCTTAAACCCCCAGCTGGCTGACTGAAGCGATTTTCAAACCTCGCTTAAACTCCCTGGAACTGCCTTTGCCCCACATCCGGGCGCCAACTGATAGCGATTTTCAAACCTCGCTTAAACACCCGGCTGTCCCGGCTATGGACACGCTTAAACACACTGTGAATGGCTCGTTGAAATCACGAGAGATCATCATGCATAGAAGCAGTTTTCTGTAGAGAAGTCAGGAAGGGAGAAAACCCTCTAGTGGAAAGAGCCCTCGGCTCACCCCCTCGTGCGGAGCCTCTTGGGCTCACCCCCTCATGGGGACTGCCCTCGGCTAACTCCCTTGTGGGGAGAGCCTGGCTCACCCCTTCGTGGGGCGCACTCGGCTAACCCCCTCGTGGGGAGCCGCGTCGGCTCACCCCCTTGTGGGGAGAGCCCTGTTCCCTTGTTCCAGTGGGTTTTATTCTTGAATACCAATACAGTTTGCAAATTATAAGTAGTTAGCTTTTGAAAGGTGCTAGCAGATTTCCTACTGGGATGCTAAGCCAGAGATTTGGAGATTTTATCATTTAAAAAGACTACAGGATTTAAAGCTTAGATTTGTTTCCTGCCAGTGACTTCATATTCTAATTAAAGAGCATCCTCCAGCAAGCAGATCTTACAGGATCTTTGCATATTCTTTGTCCCAGGCCTGATTACCCCAGGGGTCCACCGTCTCCGGTCTGAGCCACCCCTATGGCTGTTTGCTAAACCCTGGGAAGGGCAGGAGACAGAGGGAGCAAGGAGACTTGGATTTCTCACATCTAAGTACAAAGACTTAGGCTAAGAGGGGACAGGGGTAGATGATCACCCCTTCCTTTCCACAGCCCCTTCATTTTTTTCCACAGTCTTGTGAGTCTCATTCCACAGGCCTTTATGAGATCAGCTCCTGGCTTAGGTCGCTCCTCCCTGAGAAGTCTTACCCGTCATTGGAAACTGATCTAGCATTTAAAGGCCAGGCACAGAACAGGTAGCGTTCATGCCAGGGGAATAAGTTTTGTCTCCTTAGTGGCTCCTGATCTGGAGGTCTCTCACTCAGCCTAAGTCACAGGGGGTCACAGCTTCCTGAGACCAGGCAGGGCGGCCCTCAACAGCTCAGCATCACTAGCCATCAGAGAGATGCAAACTAAAGTCACAATGAAATACCACCTCACACCAGTCAGAATGGCCGTCATAAACAAATCAACAAACAGTAAGTGCTGGTGAGGTTGTGGAGAAAAAGAACTCTAGTGCACAGTTGGTAGGAATCCAGACTGGTGCAGCCACTGTGGAAAACAATATGGAATTTCCTCAAAAAACTAAAAATAGAACTGCCTTTTGACCCAGCGATTCTACTGCTGAAATTGGTCCTGAAATACCAATTCAAAAGAATCTGTGCACCCCAATGTTGATAACAGCACTATTTACAACAGCCAAGTGCTGGGAACAGCCTAAGTGCCCATGAGTAAATGAGTGGATGAAAAACTGTGGTACATTTATGCAATGGAATACTATGTAGCAGAAAGAAGAAACTCCTGCACTTTGGGACAGCTTGGACAGCACTGGAAAGCATTATGCTAAGTGAAATGAGCCAGGTGGCGAAGGACAAATACCGTTATGATCTCACCTATAAGTGGAACCTAATGAACAAAAAAAATCAAATGAGCAAAAAAGAACCAGCAGCATGGAAACAAGAAACAAACTGGGACCAGAGGAGAGGAGGAAAGGAATGAGGGAGGAAAGATAAAGAAAGGCCTAGTTAAAGAACAAGTATAAATGAGGCAAGGACATGGACAACAGAGTGGGGATTGACTGTGGGAGCTGGGGGAGGGAAGAGGAGGAAGCATGGGTAGGTCAGGGGAGAGCAATGGGGGAAAATTGGGACAATGGTAATAGACCAACAATAAAAATAAAAAAATAAAATACACACATGAAAGAAAATTATACAGTGGATTTTATGGATTTTAATTCAGCACAGTATATAGTCATTAAATATAGGGAAATAAAAAATTTATAGACCATGTTTTGAGGAATTTATAATCTATAATAAAAATATAAATAGGAAATCATAAGGGCCCTAAAAGTGTCCCAGAATTTTATGGGAGTACAAAAGAAAAAAAAAATTCTCAGGTGGTGACTCAGTAAAGTTTAATTTGCTCCTGGAAGTAGGCAGTGATGACATAGCCGAAAGAAGAATCCAGGAGATACAGATCTAGGTCTAAAACTCATTTCCATTATGCACCAGTTAGGATTCCTGTCCAGCTCTGAGCAACAGAAAGCCTAGTGTATAAATTAACAAAATTACACTTTAGTCTCTTTACCCAACAAGAATCTCTGGCTGGGTGACAGTGCAGCAGCTCCTAGTACCATCAATACCCCAGACTCTTCATCTTTCTGTTCTGCCTTCTTTTGTGTTCATCCCTCAACTCGACAGTCCCAAGATGGCTCCTGCTTCACCAGCGCTCTCAACCATGCTTCCTAAAGAATAAGGAGGAAGGAAGAGATGTGGAAGATGCACATTAATATGCTGTTAATAACCTCAGCAGACTGTCACTTAAGTCTTTTTGACTGAAACTATGTCAAAAGGCTCACTTCTAGCTATAAGGGAGGTTGGAATATGCAGAGGTTTTTTGTTTTGTTTTGTTTTAACTAGTCACAGCACTAAACCCATTTGCCCCAACCTTAACTCCAAAATAATGGTCTGTTAAAGGAAAAAAATGGATGAAAGAATATTAGGTTCTTAAATGCCAGAATGTGATACATACCACTTACTAGCTGGGCAGTCCAGTATACATATCACTGACATTCCAAAATGTCATTTTCTTCACCTGTGAAATAGTTATACTAGTATCTTCCTAGTAGGTGTTTCAGCAGTGATTAGAGATTGTGTGTTTCTATTTAGGATGTTCAGTGTGGTCCTGACATGTTAGGAGCACATGGTAAAGTGAAGCTGCTGCTATGGTTTGTTTGTTTAGCTGGTGGGTTATTTGGTTGGTTGATTAGGAATTGAAAAAGGAGTCAGTTTTCAACAGGTAAATATTAGAAGAAGAAAAATTTAGATAAAGGAAACAAGATTGCAAAACCATGGAAATAGAAAATATATGCAAGAAAATGTATAGTACATTCAGGAAATTCTGTATAGTTTAGGAAGGCTGTCATCCATGTGAAAAGGAAAAAGTGGGTGGCAAAGCTAAAAAGGTTAGGTTGGAAAAAGTTAGGCTGGAGCTGGGCCATAAGATGAGTGTTGGTGGCGGGGGTGAGGGAGGTGCAAGAGCTAGGTGAGCAGTATGAACGCCTTGGCAGGGAGTGTGGGACCACTGAATTTTCCAATGTGGGATTAAGTCCAAACTATGCTCTATGATAATCACTTTGGCAGCAGTGAGTAAAATATACATACTTGAAAGCTGGAGAGAAACCAAAGCAAGGAGAAACATAGGGGGACTAATTTATATTTAAGCAAAAAATAATAAAAAACAAAAATAAGATAGTAGTAACAAGATAGGGAAAAAGCGACTGATTCCGGAGTCATTTTTTGAGGCATTGATTACAGAATTTGGCAACCAGTAGAATATCAAAAATCAGGAGAAGACGGTGCCAAAGTAGTGAGCTGAACTGTGAGTGTAGCCAGGGAGAAAGAGCACTGCACAGACAAGAGAAAGGAGAGACTAGAAAGGGAAATTGAAGGTTGGGGAGGGCATGGAAAAATACCGAGACTAGAAATATTTATTCACATAAAATAAGATGTATAAAAATGGTTACATTCTATGGACCTGTTTAATCCGTAAAAGGAATTTCCTCAGGCAAATTAATGAATCTGTAACAGCTGGCTGCCTAATCCTAGTCAGGTGCTACTCAGTCTGTGCTGGGGTGGGGGGTGGCACCCTTGCACACTAACTGTACTAGCACAGAAATAGTCCAAAAGTATGCAAATGAGTTTCTGAAGGAAATTGCCACTCCTTAGTTTTTCTCCCTCACTAGGATGCAAAATTATTATTTTGGAAATATGTGGGCACAGTTCACCCTTCCTAGAGGCAGAGGGATGAGTTAACTTACCTCTTTGGTATCTCTTGCAATGTTAGGTCATGTGATCATGGGTTCTGGGCTCAGTTTCAGCAGTTAACGGTCACAAAGGAAACCCAATGCCAAAGCAGACAAGAATCGCTGCTGGAATCAAGGCACTTTGTCGCTTTGAGAAGAACAGAGTAAGGAACATAAGCAGTCTATTCACAGAGTTGTTGCTTATCATTTTTATCACCAGACATTTTAAACTGGCAGGAAACACCTTTGAAAGATGATAATACCAAGCAGTTTAGAAGAGAGTGCTTTCATCTCCATTTCTGAGATTTTTTGTCATTTAGATGCTAACATTGTATATGGCATCAAAGTATCGAAATACATTCCTAAGGTGACAGGAAGGAGTAATTTGATTTTAGAAACACATTTTGGAAGAATTATTCTGGAAATGATTTTGGTGAAATTTTTTATACATATACAATTCTTTTCAGTGATTATTAGTATTATTTCAAGTAAAATATTAGTTCATTTTAAGCCTCAGAAACCCCTTGTTTTAAAAAAGATTTTATTTATTTATTTTTAGAGAAGGAAGGGAGGGAGAAAGAGAGAGAGAGAGAAGCATCAATGTGCGGTTGCTGGGGGCCATGGCCTGCAACCCAGGCATGTGCCCTGACTGGGAATCAAACCTGCAATGCTTTGGTTCGCAGCCCGAGCTCAACCCACTGAGCTACGCCAGACAGGGATTCAGAAAATCCTTTTTAAAATGTCCATATGTGCCCTGGCTGGAGTAGCTCAGTAGATTGAGTGTGGGCTGCAAACCAAAGGGTTGCCGGTTTGATTCCCAGTCAGGGCACATGCCTGGGTTGTGGGACAGGTCCCCAACAGGGGGCACATGAGAGGCAACCACACATTAATATTTCTGTCCCTCTCTTTCTCCCTCCCTTCCCCTCTCTTCAGAAATAAATAAATAAAATCTTTTTTTTTAAAAAGAAAATGTCATATGTGTTTCCTTCCAGTATTTTGGTTTATCTTAGAGATAATCATTTCTCCCTAAATGAATTCACAGGAATTTCCTATAATATTTAATTTGGTACCTGCTCTGCCTCAGGCACTTAATTAGCACAGATGTAAAAAGCCACAATTTTATTATGCTAAATTATCCCACTTGATTAGAACTAAATGGTTTCAGGAGTTAAAGTGATTATAAATAAATTCATATTAAAGGGCTGAATCATTGGAAATTACATTTTCTCACCTTTTTGAATTTTATTATATGTGAGGTTACACATCTCTTATGGTACTCAACCTAGAAGCAGTACAAGTGCTAGGCTGGGTGTATAATAATATTCATGAATCATCTTATAATAGCAAAAGACTATTTGTGACATATTCTTAAATTGGCAGCTGTCTGGAATAAAACTAACCAGTCCTCTTGCCTCCTCTGTATGTATGGAAGTACTCTATTAGTCTATGAATCTCACCTTGAGGTTCCCAGATGCTGAAGTAATAATGTTTCCAATGTATATACGATGTTTCTTATAGAGTTTTTTTTTTTACATAAATACCAATAAGGAAATAGGATATATCTGTTATAATGGTTTTCTACATTCTCATAACTACATATATTATAGACTTAAAAAAATGAGTGTTAAATTGTGGTTATCCAGTTAGAGATTAATTTTTAACACAAAGTCTAGTGTTCTATTCATTAGCTTTTCTTTATTACCTTAAAATCACATTCAGCATGTATTATAAGTTTAAATTTTGTTAAACACAAGTTAGTGTTAGTCTCAGAATCTCAAACTATCATGCCTTATAAGCAGTTTGCTTGAGAAACCCACTTGCTCAGCAGACAGCACCGAGTTAAAAGAATTCAAAGAACTTGGGTTAGGTTTCTTTAGTAATTCTCATTATGACCTACTAAATTAAATTAAAAATTGAAACGCAGCTGAAATAACTCTGTAACAGGTGCTTTTATGGCTAATAAAAATGTCTCAATCTCTAACATTCATCTCTGGAACATTGACTTACATGAAAGTGAGTTTTATTTGTTAAATACTAATGAGACATTTGTAGGGCTAAAATTTTGTTTGAATACTTTTTAAGAAAATCACAGCACCAAGCTCAGAGAGGTGTAGGCTATGGATGGGATTCCAATTAGTGCAAGTCCAGTTAGCACCAAGTACAGTTAATGCTGTTGATTTTCAGCTAGATGCCAGAGCCTGAGCAAGGCCCCTTCATGATCATTATGACATTCAATTCTCTCTCAGACATGGCAGGGAAGCCATGGCAATACCCACCTCACAAGTGATGAAATTTCAGGATTCTGAGACCTCGTTTGGTGTTTCATCCACAAACTTAAGAGTAGCAAAATAATTGATGCTGTCTGTACCTTGCATTGAAGCCCAAGGTTAAGCTAGTCTATGATGAAATTTTAATATTGATCATAAACTGGGTAATGCATTTATAAATCAGGCTGACATTATTTGCAAACAAATTAATTTATATTTGAATGAAATAGAACCTCAGTTGGGTTAGGATAATGAAACAGATTGTGGAATGTTCTTTCTATATTGTTTAAATATCTATTAGACTAAATATTATTTGTAACTGAAAACAGTTAAAATATAAAAGAATGGTGTCAAACTTTGGTTCAATTTTTTAAAATCTGGCAATGCCCACTTATTTTAATTTGACACTGGGTTTCTATAATATATGTGGTGGAAATCAATAATAGTAATAATAATAATAGTAGCAAACATGTATATTGTACTAACTACATGCCATCTATGCCTTCTGTATATATTAACTCATTTAGCCCTCATAACAATTTTTGAGCTAGAAATTATAATTATGCCTATTTTAGAGATGAGGAAATTGCAGCACAGAAGAACATCAAATTTACACAGCTAGCAATTAACACATCACCTAACCAGCGAGCCTCTTGCATATAAGCCTTTAACCCCTACTCCCTATTGCCATACATGTTTGAACTGCCCTGTAGTCTAGTTCAATGGCCTCTGGGGTAATATATCATTTTGATAGTTGCACTTTAGTATTGAAGTACCAAAGTCCTAATTCTTACCTAATTTGGTAATTGTAACACCAAGTATATTCAATTCATTTCAACACATATTAATTAAAAGTTTGTCATATACCAGATAATTTGCTGGATGCTTAAAATATATTAGCTACCTTTGTTACAGAACAAAAACCATGGTTCAGCTGCCTGCTGCCACAAAAAAGCCAAACTTATGAGGCAGGTGTTGGTGCAAAAAGGAAAGAGGTTTATTCAGGTGATCCACAACCTGGGAGAATGGTGGAGTCTGTCTCAAAGACCATCTCAACCCTCTGGCTCAAGCCCATTTTTGTTATAGGTAGGGAGGGGAGGAACTTTTTCCTAATCCAATTATATTTCTAACTTTTGGCACACTGAGAGCCCTATCCATTCATCTGTCTAGCTTTGGGTGCACTATCTGGCCCTATCTGTTTATCTTTTTGGCTTTCCTCATGGGCTTACGCCCTATCCATTCATTATCTCCAGCTTTGGGTTTGGGGACAGATCAGTGTAAGAACCTCCCCCCTGCCACCATCTTGGCCAATGAGCAGAGACTCCCTTGGCCTCCACTGACTTTTTTTATGGTAACGCTTTTGAGCAGCTGAAGTAACAGAAAAAAAGACATTCTTCACCTGAATTCTCCATAAAGCAGAGCCTGCCTGTGACCAGGGCTTAATTAAGTATAAATTGTTAATTTAGGAATATGATCTCAGTGGATAGGAGTTAGGAACGGGGGAATGAAAGAAGAGTGGTGGAAGAATTAATTAATGGATGCAATAAGTTGGTCACCGTTCTGGTGGACTAGGTATTCTATCCCGTGGGATGTTTTTAAAAAGCATCCAGGAATATCTGCCTGAGGGAATAAAATGCTCATCTCCCATTGGCCAAAGGTAGCCGAGAAGGATTAACTCCTCCACTTGCTGGTTACACTGCTTTTGTGTCAAGCAGGTTCCCAAAGGCAATCTGCAATACCAGGGAAGTGCTAAGGCAGGAATTTAAGATGTGGGTCTAAGGGGAGGCGCTGTCAGTTCGCCACTGGGGGAAGCTGGTCAAAGCTCTCAGGGAGCTGGCGACCACTGACAGCGCTTGAATCACAGATGAGGCCGGCAGCATTGAAAGTTGTGCCCGAGATCTGATCAGTGTAACAATGAACAAACATAAGTAAGTCACGCATTTAAGATAATGATCATTGTATTGGTAAAGAAAAAATAAAATAGAGCAGTTTAAGGCGATTTCTTGTGGGGAGGGTGGAAGAGTAGGCTGAAGTTGAACTACATTGGGCAGGGTGGGCCTCATTAATATGGAAATATTTGAGCAATGACTGGAAGGAGGTGAAAGAACAAGCCATGCAGATAACTGAAACTTAAAAATAACCCGAATACTAGCAATTATTAAGGAGTATGGAATAATTTCCTTCTGTAATCTTTTCACTTCAACATCTGTGGTGGGGAGGGATTTTAAGTGTTCATTAAGATCAATAAACTAGATTTTAGGTTTGGTTTTCAGGCATTCTATTAACTTATTTTGGTTTATTCTGTTTTTGTTTCTTCCCTGCCAAATAAGGCAGGCTTTACTAGGCTTAGGTAAGAAATTAAGACTAATATGGCAATAATGCACAAACTGTGTGTTTCCAGCCTGGACCTCTCCCTTAGACTCCACACCTGCAAATCCAATTGCTGGTGTAACACCTCCACTTGCGTGTCTAATAACTTACCATGTCCTGATACCTCTCCCACCCCAAACGTGCTCACTTTAATTTTTGGTTCAGTACAATTCCATCTCTCAAGTGTTCAGTACCAAAATCTTGGTGCCTTCTTTGATTTTTTTTCTCTCTCTTACTTTCCACTTCTGGTTTGTCATCAAATCCTGATGTCTAACTTCAGAATACATCCAGAACTTAGCCCCTTTCTCACAGCCAGAGGCTGGGTTTAAGCTGCCATTATCTCTCATCTTTATTACTATATCTTCCAATGTTCTTATTCTCCCCTTTCTCTCCTCCTACAGACTGTTAAAAACAACTTCAATTTATGTCATTCCTCTCATAAAGCCTCCAGTGGCTTCCTGACCCACCCAGAGTGAAAACCAAAGTCCACCTCACCTGTAAAGCCCTGCATGTTCTGACACTTTATTACCTGTCTGATCTCATCTCCTACACTTCCCTTTCTTTCCTGTTCCAAGCAGATCCACTTCCTGGGTATAGGGCTACCATGAAACCAGTTTCACACAAATACTGAGAGGAGAGTTATATCAGTGTTGAGGCAATGGAGGGAAGTGGTTAAACTGGTGGTTATAATGAGGAAACCAAAGTACTCCTATAACAAAGAATTTTGAGGTAGGCGCCCAGACCAGGGAGCAAGTGGGAGATGTATGCGGAACAAATGGGGGATCTGCAGTGCCATCCAGGATCAACATAGGATATAGTTAAAGGAAAACAATTAGGTCCTCATTTATTCAAGATAAACAAACCGTAATTTCCTAACAGTAGACTTCATTGATAACTACCAACCAGCAAGACACTCATGGACTGGACCAGACTGACCACAAGTTCAAGGTTATCGACTGTTGCAAATATAAGAGCCAGACCAACACAAAGACCATCATGCAGTACTCCACCACCTCCAGGGAGGATCCTAAACATTTCCCTTTTTAAATGAGGCAGGCACAGGACAAATAGTTCTGATAAATAGCTGTTCTTTGAATTGACTAAATATTTACCTATCAAAAAAAATTTTAACTCGAAAGAAACTATACTAGAAGAAAAGATATACCTTGACTTGGCAAACTGAAGTTTTGATCTGTACCTCAAGTACCCCCACTGAGTGAACGGTGTGCTCAGGAAAATGTTTATCAGTTATAAATAAATAAAAAGCCACACATTCCTTGCATATCTGTATAATAATCAATTTTCTACCCTATGACCATAACAGATACATCACCTTTTACCTTCCTAACAATTCTGAATTAAAATACTATGACCCATCCAAAACCAACCTCTTACCAACAGGCACAAGCTTAGAGCAGACAGCCTCAGGCTGGCCTGTAGTGTGTGGGCTCTTGACTTCGAGTAGGAAAAGATTTCATAACCCGAGTCCAGGTGATTTGGAGGCTTACTAAGCCTGGGAGAGTGAAACAAAGGAAGGACTTAGGGTAGGAGAAGTAACAGGAGAGCTTTTAGACAGTGCTCTGCTTTGGCTCCCAAGGAAAGTTACAGGGAGGAGTGAGCCAAGGTGGGGCTGCTGTTAGCTCACTGGGAAGTCAGAGGAAAGGTGATCCTGGAGACAGGGTCAGGGGTAAGTCCAGTCTAGTTGCCGCTGCCCACTGCTGCCCTGGCTGTGAATCTCCTTGGACCTCTAGAATTTAGGAGGAAATAAAAAGTTCATGCCCAACAAGGGGCATGGGTGTGTCCACACTGAGTCTTTGTCCTGTGGGTTTTTTCTCTTTTTTATATGGGTGAGAATCTTTGAGGAGGGTTTCAGCAGAATATTCATCCGTTTTCCAGGTACACTTTTGATGTGCTGATGTAGAAAATGAGCTCACAGGAGGGTTTGGGGATTATTCTTTGGTCTGCTATACTGCTTTATCTTGAGTCTGTCTGGCTTTTAATGGGGTGTTTGTTATTTGTTCCTGGCTTCACCTGTGTTTGGTTTTAGCTGGCACAGATGACATTAATTGTGTTTCTGTTCTCCAGCTCCCAGAAAAGGGAGATTTAAGCTATGTATTCTTTGGTTAGTGAGGAGAGGTATGAACCATTCTATCTCAAGTGTCCTTGGTTGGGCGGGACAAGTTCTTGCAATTCACTTGCTGGCTGTAAGTTGCTCAAACTGTTTGGCCTTGTTTAATTTTCTTGTCTCAGTTTTCCCGTTGTACTTGCCTAGGAATTTTCCTAACTTCTTATTACCCTGCCTCACAAACCAACCAACTTAATTCTTCATGTGTTAGTTCTCACTGATCATTTTAGGGACAGGATAAAATTTTAGCACTGTCCAGGGTGACTTCTGAGAAAAGATATGTAGACAAGAAAAGAAATGAACTTTTGTAATGATGGAAATGTTGGCTCCAACAAAATCAGCAGTGTATTAAATATAAAATAATTTGTAAAAAAGGGATATACACATAATTCAGTCCATTTTCTCCCATTCAAGACATAAGCCCTGGTCAGTTAGCTCAGTTGGTGAATTCATTGTCCCCATACACCAAGGTGGCAGGTTTGATCCCTGGTCAGGGCACATACAAGAATCAATGAATGTATAAATAAGTGTTCTCTCTCCCCCTTCCTCTTTCACTCTAAAAAGAAAAAAGAAAAGGGAAAAAAATTCAGGACATACTTTCCTCTATATTAATTATGCAGTCAACCAATATCCAAGGCAGAAATTAACATCCTAAAGTGTTTTCAAAAAGAACACCAACCAGATACGTGGTTGTGTGACTTCAAGTAAAAAGAATAAATCAAAATATCCCTTAATAATATAATGTTTCTAAATGAAAATATTTTCTTTTAAAATGATATAAAATATCTTGTTTTTACTTAATAGCAGTTTCTTCCATTACCTCAATGTTTATTTGGGCAAGACTAGTTCAATGTCATCTATAACTGGATCTCTGTTCTTGCATTGATCATGTAATAAAGTATTTTAACCTGTCATTTTCTTAAGCTAATTGCTATTTTAAAAATAAATATAAAGAGCTACATCCTGTTGTTGTTTTTGTTTGTTAGTAACTGATTGAGAAGAGTTTTCTGGGTAAGCAATTAAGCTAATGCCATAGTAATTACTTAAATTATAGATTGGTGCCTAAGACTCACTGGAGAAAATTGATGGTCATGAAAACTTACTGACGAACCAAAAAGAACCATTTTCTCTAGCTAATAAAATCACAGATTAAGACAGCCAAGAAAAATTGAAATATTATTTAGCAAAATAAAACTTGATCTAGGTATTTAAGTCATTTAAAGTACTATAACTAGTTTTAATGCATACACCAAAATAAAATACATTTTATAAGAAATACAAAGGTAAAGTGATAGATATATATATGTGTGTTTCCCCATGTGCTAATTACTAAAAAATAGTAAGCTCATTTCCCCATAGAAAAATGTTTTTTAAAAGATTGTTTTCACTGCTAATAGTGCTATCTACTTATTGTTCCTATTGACATATTCTATGTTTAATTATTGATAATTTTCTCACTCATCTCTAGTACCAGCCTTCACATACCCAATTACAGTTGCTCCTGAATAGTAGCATGTCATACTCAAAAAGCATACTCCCTTGGGTTTCTTTAATGTAAAAATAATTAGAAGTGAACGCAAATATCAGAGTTAGCAATGAATTTCCATATTGGAAAAGGCCTTTGAAAATTTAAGACAACTAAAGTAATGATAGATTACCAAGAAATAGATTTGGTGTTTTAATGTTCAAACTAATAATCTAAATTAATGAGTAGATTTAAAGAAATATAATACATTACTATCATTTACCATTACAAAAGTTTCCAAGACTAAAAGCAATGTAATTATCAAATTAGAATGTATCTTTTAAACTTTTAAAAGGTGGTGGTTTGGGAAGAAAAGTTAAACAATATATTGGAGTAAAATTCCAAAGTTAAAAATTATCAATTACAATAAAATTATGAAAAGTTAGTGAAGTGTAATGTTAATTTAATTATATTTTTGATAATGTATCAGTTTTGAAAGTTGAAAACATAAGTTTTATATATACATATATGTATATAAAATAGAAATGGGTCGCCCAGGCTGGCGTAGTTCAGTGGATTGAGTGCAGGCTGCGAACCAAAGCATCGCAGGTTCGATTCCCAGTCAGGGCACATGCCTGGGTTGCAGGCCACGGTCCCCAGCAACCGCACACTGATGTTTCTCTCTCTCTCTCTTTCTCCCTCCCTTCCCTCTCTATAAATAAATAAATAAAATCTTTAAAAAAATAGAAATGGGTCAATAATTTCTTTTGCTCATTACTGAAGGAAACATGTACTGAATCTGATTCCAGAGTACAAATACCAAAAATTACTAATGTAGATCTGAAAAACATGTTCTTTTCCGAGGGAATAAAATATTTTCCAATTTGCTTAAACTCACAAATATACAAACAAATACCAAACAAATAACCCCAAAGATTATTCTTGGAAACAAAAGAAGACTGGGTATGGCATATACCTATGTCAACAACTATGTAAGCCTCCTGCTGAGGTCAGCTAATCTAGAGTCAAATGGTACAGACCAATTACCCTGACCAGAAAATCAACTTTGTAAAAACTTTATAAAGAATCTCTGATTGCATTGAATCTGAGACATCTCTGATTCAAGAGCCTCTATAATTTCAGGTATATTTTTAATTGCTCTTATTGACTGTTTTATTCTGAGACTAAGAAACCAAACTCCCAAAATTCATCTCAGCAAAGTTCACCTGTAAGATCTATAAATTTGGGCAAATTCTTCTCTTGTTGAGATACCTGAGATATAATGAGCTATTTGGCTTACCAAGGAGTGACATCATTTACAGCCTGTGGGCTCTAGAGCGCACGCACATCAGATCAATTTTCTGAGACTGTTTTATGGGCTTTTGGTTTCACCTATGAAGTACAACCTTTGTTCCTTCATGGTGAACTTGTCAAACCTAATGAAATCAGATTTATTCTCATATAAGATACTTCCAGGTATGGTCTTGGCTGCACAATCAATTTATCCAATTTTGTCCTCGTAAAAAAGGAGGACCAATTCTTATTGAACAGGTACAATTAATTAGATTGCCATAAGAAAGCTAAAAGACTCAGGAAAATATTTGTTCTTGAATTCTGAAGCCTCAGGGAGACTAAGTTACAAAAGCATAGTATACTAAATGGAGGGCTAGGGAGAGATCAGGAAAAAAGAAAAAGGTTTTTTTCCACCCCCAGTCAGAAAAAAGAACACTAAAAATGTCAACAATTATATTTCCCTTCTATTTCAATCTTAGATATCAGGTCAGCTGTCTGCTTTCATGTAGTTGTCCCCGTCAGGACTCAAAAAGTATTGAAAATCTCGACTTGGTCTTTCAGCACCGTCTGACAGCTGCCCACGTGGCGACACTGTACGATCCATATCTTACACCTGTAGGTGTATGTGTTGAAATATCAAAAATTAAGAGTACATGGTTTAGTCTGTATGTGTTTTCTATTGCTGCATAATAAACCGCCACAAATTTAGAAGCTGAAAACAACATGTACTTATTATTTCACAGTTCTATAGGTGAGACCTACAGTTCTGTAGGTCGACAGTCCTAGTGGACTCAATTGGGTTCCACGCTCTCGGATTCAATGCTGACATATTTCAAGGTTTTGGCTGCATAGGGCTCTCTGGCAGCCCTGTGGGAGAATTCTGCTTCCAAGCTCATCTAAGTTGTTAGGCCGGAGGTCTTGCTGGCTGTCAGCCAGAGCCCACTGTGCACCTCGAGGCTACCTGAACTCCTTCTCACCTAGCCTCCCCTTCACAGCAGCAACAGTGAGCTGAATCTTCTCACGCATCAACTATCCCCACTCTGCCGTCTGCAGCCAGCTAGAAAAAACTTTCTGCTTTTAAAGAGAGCTTGTGATTCAATTAGAACCAACTACATATTTTCCCTACTTTAGTTTAACTGATTAGTAACCTTTAGTAACCTTTTACTTTGCAAAATCCCATTTGTCGTGTTAACACAACATAATCACAGACCTGATAGCTCATCACATTCATATAGTCCTGAGGATTACGAGGGAAATCTTGGGGGTTGAGGGAGAGTAGCATTTTAGGATTCTGTCTACTGCACAACCGTTTTTACAGAGTCTAAGATAGTCTTTCTTTTCAGCCTATAGTTTAATGCAGACTCTTTAGAGAAGGAAGAGAGGAAAGGAGAAGCTGCATGTTAATGATATGACTGAAAGTTGGAGGTTATTTTATTATAATAACTATTAATCAAATGGAAAAAAGTAAAATCCTCCATTGGGTTGTCAAATATAACTATTTCATATGGCTTTGTTCAATGCTTCTCTTAAGAAAGAGAAAATATGGACAATGTGGGGATTAACAATTCTACCTAGAAATATTCTGCAGGTTACAAGTAAATTACTACTTCATAATTTCACACTCAATATGTTTTATCTATAAATGACCTTTTCAGAGCAGTTAGAGGCATCAAAAATATTAGTGTAGGAGATTTTTACATTTCATACTATTCTTAAATCTCTCTCAATCACATAGAAGATGCTGGACTTGAACACCAGCCCAAAACCCAATTCACAGCTTTCCTTCTCTTGCCTTTTTCCAGCCACCTCCACAAAAGATTTTAAAGAAGAAAAAGCATTTTTTTTCATTGAATTCTTGCTATTGTAATCCCATCAAATCATTATTTTCTTTTGAAAAAATCTACCAGGTAATAACAATTTCTCTTGGGAATAGTTTCTTTGTTCAAAGGAAGAAATGATGTCCCTCAAAACTCCTATTTTTAGTCCTTTGTTCTGCTCTGTTCTTGTCTGTGTCGCTCATTTTTAATTCACAATAGTATTTTCCCTCCACATCATCCACAGATCACAAAATGCCCTACCTTAGAATAAAACAGATACTGTTGTATTATCCTTACTGCTTTTAAAAATGTTTTAAATGCTCATACTTATCAAGAGCCCACAGGTAAGAGGTGTTCAAAATATGTGCCATATTTCTTTTCAAAGATGACGCTATTAATTACTTTCGGTAGGAGTGAACAGTAAATTATTACTCAGACTGTGCTGATGAAATTACATAAATTCACTTCCAGTTTTGCCCCCTTTATTTTTATGGCAGCTGTTCCAGAAATCACTGTGATGTTAGAGATGGTGAAACAGTGAATCACGGAGGGCAGAAACTGCAGCCTTGTAAAAGAACAAGTAGCACTGGATTTGTTCGTTGTTTTTCCCCAGTAACGTAGATTCGAAATCATTGTAAAAATAAATAAGTAAATACATACATACATACATATGTACCATTTTGCCAATGAGTTTTTTATCAGCTTTACACAATATAAATGTGAAAAGAGAAGATTTGATATGGCATATTGACATGACATATTCACTGTATCAAGATTAGCAAACTTTTTGTAAAAACCAGAGTGAAGATTTTAGGCTTTAGGAGTCATACCTTTTCCACAGTAGCAGCTGCCTGATTCTGCTGTCCCATTAACACAGCCATAGACAGCATGGGAATAAATGAGTGTATTTTTTCCAAAAACCTCTGTTAGTATCGACGCTAAAACTTTAATTTAATATGATTTTCACATATTATTTTTCTTTTGCAATTTTTCAACCATTAAAAAATGTAAAAACCTTTCTTAGCTTCCACCTTATCAACCGTCCACCATACTGTATGTTAGGCAAACTCTAAGAGGTCTTTCCAGCTTGCATCTTAGAGTTGTGGGGGAAAGGGATGGTCTCCTGAAACTCTGCAGCCACAGAGCCCAGCCTATTTTAGGGTTGATAAGAATAAGCAATAGGAAGTCTGTCATCTCCATTTCTTGAGTTCTTTTCTTATAAGAAAAGTTCAGTAATGTCAGTAACTGTTATTATATTTGTTTATCACTCATTTCCAAATGTCGTTAGCACTTACCGTAGGCAAGTCATTATGACAGGTAATTTGTACATCTGACATCAAGGTTTATATATCAAAAAGGAATAAGGGAAACACAAATAGAGACAGGGCAAGACCTTCTAAACTAAGAGATTATGCAGCTAACAGGAAGGAAAGAATATGTCTGGGGAAAGGGAAGAGGATTTTAAGAAAGACTACCAGAAGCAGGTAAAATCTGACCTGGGCTTATAGGAGGGGTACAATATCAATACTGAATATTGAAAGAGGACATTTTAGTTATAATTTAGTTACTGAATTTGCCTAAAAACCTCTGCACACATGTTCAAATCCTCTCTTAACTAATGATACTTACGCAGTAATAATCTGTACAACCAAATAGTAGGAAGCACGAAGAGAAACAATTTAGGTACCCTAAAAGCCCTGAAAAGCCTCCACATATTCACAAAAATTACCAGTATTTACTAATTATTCAACTCCACCTTCCATTCAATTCAATTCTGTGTCTAAACCAATGATTTCATTTTGTGTCAATCTGCATAATATTTCCACTATGTTTTGATCTATACTGTGAATTTAGTACAGAAATAGCACTAGCTAAATGGGGATGTTTGTACCAAACAATAACAATAAACTAGGTGGTATGTAAGTTGCTAAATTTTTTATTGTTTATTGTTTTATGCAAAAAGGAAAGAAAAAGAAACAAAGATAAGAAAGCAGTAGCTAGCTTTAGAAAAAGTTTAAAATAAAAGGGAAAAAGGAATGATTCATACACTTGTTGAAAAATGGTATTTTGGTTTTGTGGTTTGGTTTTTGGTAAGAAGCAGGCAGCTGCTGGAGTGTTTCTTAACAACAACAACAACAAAAATTCAACAATCAAAGAGATCAAGAAGAGCCACCCTTGCATTCTTAGCCAAACTCCTCTCAGTTTATAGCCAGCCAGACTGTGTCAAGTTGAAAGGGGACAGTTTTAAAAAGGAGGGTTAGGCCCCTGACTGGCGTGGCTTAGTTGGTTGGGCATTGTACTGCAAACCCGAATGTTGCTGGTAGGATTCTCAGTTAGAACACATGCCTGTGTTGTGGCCCCTGCCCCTGTTTGGGGCTCGTGTGGGCACATGCAAGAGGCAACTGATTCATGTTTCTCTCCCTTTCTCCCTCCATTCCCCTCTCTCTAAAAATATATAAATAAAACCTAAAAAAAAGGAGGTGAGGATGAAAATAGATCCACACGATCAAAAGATTGAGTACTAACTTCCTTGTTCTTTTTTCTCTTTGCAGACTGAAGCAAGCTGTGGTCGCTCACCCCTTTCTCTGCCTTGTCAAGAAGAAGCACATTCTGCTTGATGCCTCTGTTTGCTTAACGGAAGGATATCTGAATCATTCTAATCCTCAAGCGGTCTGGCCTGTGAATGACATGGCAGGAGCTAAGGCTGCAGAGGTGGGGGTGAGAAGTAATCTTGTTGCTCCTTGTACCACTTTTAAATGATTCAGTCTTTTTTAAAAAGTTCAGTGTTTTAGGTTTTTACCTCTACATTGTGGCCTCTGGGCATGTAGGGGCTTAGGTGAACTCAGGGAGGAAAGGGATAATTGTGCAAAGATGCACACAGTGCTGTTCTGTGGATCCTCTGGGCCAGGCTGATGCCTGTACTTGTCAGCACTATGATGCAAGAGGAGGTCTACTGCATTCGAGGCATCCTCATACACTAGTGCTCTTTGCCCTGACTCCAGGCGGCCTGTGTTAGTTAGCCCTTGGGTTCTCTCAATACCTTCAAAGAGCTTCAGGCCAAGAAAGACTATAAAAAGGAAGAAGCATTGTGTTGAGCTTACTTATCTCAACAGTCCCTTACACAAGGCAATGCCATTGCTCCTCATTGGTATGTCACCACCCTGGCTCCTCCCAGAGATCTAGGAATACAGGCCACACGCTTTAGTGTTTTCAGGCTATCTTAAACTTATCTGAGTGTTTCTAATACACTTCCCCTTTCTGGAATGTCTATCTTTGAGGAGGGGAGATGAGAACACACGGATCTGATCATCTCCCTCTCCCTCTATCTGTTACCATGCTTCCCTAGGCCAGAAAAGCCAAGTTTTCTACTTCTTCCTCTCTGGAAAGTCGTCCAATTTAGTAATAGCTTCTTTCTTCTAGGAACACTTGGTGTGTTAGCTTAGCCTTCCTGGTAGGTGTTGCATTTCTCTACTCAGTGAAAGAAACCCTACCATCTGGGCATATCAAGAATGTGCTTAAAACACAAGCTGCTACTTCACCAGGATCTAGAATGACTAAGCATGAAGATACATTGGTGCACTGTGCCAAATATAGTATTTCTATTACAGATGTTGAAAAGTTTCCAGCATTTGGGGATATAGTTGTTTTCTAAAACAGGGTGAAAATATCTGTGGGGGACATCATACAATTGATTCTTTCTTTTCCTCTTAAAACATGAATGAGGTTACAGATTGTGTGAGAATGGAAACTATTTAGTAAATATGTATTGATATGCCACAAATAATTAAATTATATGTAGTGGAGAATAATATTCAAAGTTAATCACTCATTTATCAAATAGTTACTAAACACCTATGAATTCTAAGAAAATTTACATTTCTTTAATTTTTATGAAGTAAATTGTATCTCTGCCAACTATCTCCAGCCCACTTGGAGGGAAACCCATCACCAACCAATTGTTGGGTTCCTCTTGTGCCATATTTCATTAGTTAGAGCAGAACACATGGAATTAAGCAGCTCAAGAAATTAGGAAAGGGCCCGACCTTGGTTTGTTTTGGTCAATGGTGTTTCCGTAACCTCTTTCCACTCAGCTCCTTCTGCTGCAGAGGATGGTGGTTCCCCAGTGTGAGCCAGGGCACAGACCCACAGGTTCTCTCCAAGCACTGTGTAAAGTGCTGTAGGTAGAGGAGTGGTAAAAGCAATTAGAACTGCCACTCTTCTGGAACTTTCACGTGAGCCAGGAAGGTGTCCATTGAAGAAGCACAGAAGTGTAACATAGAATAGTCTCAGAACTTTATTATATTACTATGGGAAACATAGAGGTAATTTCCAAGGCAACATTAATACATTTCTTATAGAGCACACAGCGATCCTTTTAGTGGAGTTAAGTTGCTATCGGAAAATACTCATTGATCTCTTGTCTTATTGGGAATGAAAATGCTAAAATGTGTTTCCTGCCCCCAGGTGGAGAGGTTGACAACATGTTTTTCTAATTATTTAATTTTGGTGAGGCATACCCTACTACTACAATAATAAATGCTTGTTAAATATTAGTTTTAATTATTTGTTCATGGCCATTATATGGATGTGAACTAAATAGCAATAGATTTAAGGACTGAAAGCCTGAAGTATTTCTGAGAACTGAAAGGAGTCCGCATAAGTTGATAAGAGATTGGAAGGAGAAATGAAAACATAAATTTTAAGTGCTGGATATGCTATTCAAAAGGTAATGATTTATTGGTGATAGGAAAAGTGTGAAAACAGTGATGAGCTCAGATTTCAACTTGTGAACTGTCATAATTAAAATATCTAATATATCAAATACTCTAAATTATTATAGATGAGGGTATAAAATTGGTAGAAGTATTAAAAACAGAAACTAGTTGAATTCATGAAAGTGGCTGAATTTACTCAGAAAGCATGTATAAAACCCAAAATATGGATCTAGTATTAAGATTGAGCTCATAGATGAGAAAAATAAAGTTAGCAAAGATATTTTCACTCATTTAGCAGCAATGCTTTAACTGTCTGCCAAACAATGGTGAAAGTGCTTAAAATAAATAGGGTAAATTATTAATAAATTTATGTCTTTTGTCTTAAAAAAATGTCATCAGCAAAAAGAATACATTTATTTTCACCTTCTCTCTTATAAGAAGTGTTCCTAGGCTCTTCATGATCTTACTGAGGTAGGTGGGGAGAAAATGCTGTTGCTTTGTTCTGGAAGGTTATGCCCTTCAGAAATTTAAATGGGATTATTCAAGAAAGGGAAGGGCACGTACACTGAATTGAAGTAGGTGGGTAGCCCACACCCATTGTTATGCAAACTGAGAGAAGGGCTGGTATTTTTTTCAGGTGGTAGGAGCCTAGGAGTCACTCATGAATATGATGAAATAACATGTAAAGGTTTTCCAGAGGAAGCCTTTGGGAACTGATAGTGCATCAGACTTGCTAACAATGGAAAGAACCTGTGGGTCTGTCTCCTGGATCACACTGAGGAACCACTGCCCTCATAATAGAGGAAAGAAGCCTGAGCAGAAAGAAGCTATAGGAACTTCACAGACCAAGGGAAGTCAGGGATTGGCTCTTCTCTAATTTTCTTGAGTTGCTTAAATCCATACATTGTGCTTCAACTAATGGGAGAAGGCATGGCAGTAACCCAACATTTGGCTGGTAATGGATTTCTTTCCAGGTGGGCTGGGGAAGGTTGGCAGAGATTCAATTCAGCTCATAAAAATATTTAAAATGTAAACATTCCTTAAATTTATATAGGCTACACAATGTGAATTAAGATATAATCTCTGTCTTCAGACAAGTATGGTGTCTAGAAAAGAATGATGTAATAAATGTCATGTACAGGGTACAAAAGGAGAAGAATGTTATTGCTTAAGAAAAGTGCAGTGAAAAATATCAAACACCAAAAATAGTGTCTGTTAACATTTTGATATATTTGAATTTTAAAGAGGAGTCTTCTTTTTCTGGCCTACTCATCCTAGTCTTCTTGACCTTAATAGTAGTGGGCGCCAAGGAGACAGGAAATTGCATTTTAACTGTACTTGCTCTTCATCATTTAGAAATATATGGTACCTCAGAGTACAAACAGGAAGAGAACTCACCTGTTCTCAGTCGTGACTCATTATTTAAGGGGACAAAAAGCTCAGTTTTAAAGATAAGATTCTAGCCCCTGGCTGGTGTGGCTCAGTGGACTGAGTGCCAGCCTGTGAACCAAAAGGTTGCCAGTTCTATTCTCAGTCAGGGCACATGCCTGAGTTGTGGGCCAGGTCCCCAGCTGGGGGCATGGGGGATAAAACAAGACGGATATATCTCCCGCACATTGATGTCTCTCTCCCTATCTTTCTCCTTCCCTTCCCCTCTCTCTAAAAATAAATAAATAAATAAAACCTATTAAAAAATAAAATAAAAATAAGATTCTGAAGTCTGACCAGCATTTTTTTTATAGCTCGCACACTGAAGAAACATAAATCTCTTAGATTTCACTTATGAGTGCAAGCCCTAATTAAGGGATAAATATAAGAGAAAATGTCTGGGGGAAAAAAACTCAACAAAGATTCTCGTGTAGGCTCTGGCCAGGTATCTCAGTTAGAGTGTTGTGGCGGTATGCCAAGGCTGAGGGTTGTTTCCCTGATCAGTGTACATACAAGAATCAACCAATGAATGCCTGAATAAGTAGATTAACAAATAGGTGCTTCTCTTTCTCCCTTCTCCCTACCCCAAATAATAAAATTTAAAAAATAAAAAGACTATTATGTAATGCCATGAAAAGAAAATATGCAAATGTTATCTTTGCATTGAGAAATTTCATAAATTGCACAGAGCATCTTTTGACACCTTTCTAGTCTAAAAGGGATTAAATAGCAGGTTCCCATAGCTGAAGGAAATTAGAATGGAACTGATAGAGGGACACTAAAGAGAAGAAAGTTGAGAAGGAGTGAATTCTTAGGAACACAGAATCTCTACCTCTTCTGTGCCCTCGTATATGAAGACTTCTACCCTGTCAAGGTCAGGTCTGGAATCATAGAGAAGGGGCAGAACACTTCAGGGGACATTATACTGTTGAGAAAGTGATTAACTCCTATTGCTATCAGGTTTATTTTATACCTATTTTTACATAAATGTGCAATAATTAACTTAAAAAATAAAAACCTGAGATGCATGATGAACTTTAAGCCATCTGATCTGAAAGACAATTCCCTATTACCACTGGCTATTTTTGTTGCAGTGAATTGTTGATGATTTCCTCTTTCTATGCAACAGCACAATTACAGTCAACCAGTCTTAAGAGAGAAGTTATTTAAACTGTAAGTCACCTCCTCATGCTGTTTGTTGTTCTTGTTGTTATAAGATAAAATAAAAAATTGAGCTTAAACAAGAGTAAAGTATCTAAAAGGTTGTGGGTATGCTTATGCCATTTATATTCTATGTGTAATTATATGTGGGTATAAGCTAGGTACCTAGTTTTGGCTGAATAGAATCTCCAGTTCTATTCCTGCATGAAGTTAATAACTAAACATGAATAATTGTTACAGGGTAGTCTTTGGTTGTATGAGAGTCATTTATGGAGTAAGCATTTTTGTAACCAGGAGACAAACAAAAGACTAGTTGTCTTGGTTACACAAGATACATATCAGAGTTGGCCTGTTTTACTTGTGTGGCTTTTCACATTCTGAATCACAATTATTCATAATTATGTTAAGTACCAGTAATCATAAATGGCAGGTACAAATAGTAGTGGTTTAACTATGACTCATTTTCACATGTACCTTGCATAAGCAAGACATTTTAAAGAAACTTTAGAGTTAAAAACACCTACCTGAATTTATGACTAACTTGACTTTATTTTTAATTTAATAATGAATTTTGGGAGTTAGGTTTACATAGTTATTTGATAAATAAATAAGTAAATTTGAAACAATATTTGCACAAATTTGTTTTCTTACATAAATACTTCACATGCTGCAGTACTACACCAAGAAAAGTTATCACAATCTCTCTCAAAAAGGGAACACTCTTGTCTCATTTCTACATAAAATACTTGTACAAGTATAGTCACTTATGTACTTTTTGTTGAATGAATGTTACTTTTTTAATGAAAAGAATGATTAACATTACACATTTCCTTATTGAGAAAAATAAAAATTAGAAAGCAATCTTCAAATATAGCTACAAAATAAAATAACACAATTTCCTATATTTGGACAGATCCAATATTGAGATTGGTGGATGGAATTTAGGATTCTTGATAATAGAAACCAAGAAAACCCCTATTTTACAGGGTTCTTGAAAAGGACTAGGCCTCTATCCAATAAAGATCAGTAATTTTGGTAATAAATCAATGCAAATAGAGACCTAGCTGAAATTGTTTTGAATAGCCTTAAAACTTAACCCACAATAAAGGTGTGGGGCATAGCCTCTAAAAAAAAGACAACTATAGAACTCATCTGAGGTACTGAGTCCAGAATTACACAATAAGAATTCAATTACAGATTTCATAGGAAGTTGGAAAAGAACAAATCTTATTTGCTTCTATTTTGTCTGACCAAAGTTTCCTTTATTTAAATATCTTACATAAAAGCAATCATGGATATTTGATAAAAAATATATTTGAACAAGAGTAAGACAGAAATGAGTAAGAGGAATGAAGGATCTGTCCTTCATTCGTCAGTCATGGGCCTTGGCCTTCTTTCCTTAGATATGAAATACAGTGAGTCAATATTACTATTCATATAGGAAATCAACAGCATCTTCTAATAAGAGCCTATGATAGTGCTGTACCACCCACCTTACATTCGTGAAAGAGATACCATTGGCTAATCTTTATCACACTATAATATTCTGAAGTGCTTTTTACAACAGAGATTATCAGTTTCCTCATCATTCAAATAATGGTATTATCTTACAATATTAACCATACTCTTTTTTTAATGTTAAATAATGTCTAAAAAGTGCTTTATATAGTAGTGCCAGAACCTAGTAAATCTAACTAACCATATGTTAGTTAATTGCTATTGTGAAAATGAATAAAGGAAACCTCATTTAAAATGAAGTCCAGAATTTGTGAAGGGGGAACTCTCATGTACTATACATGCTGCACCTTGCAGACTCCAACAGATAAAAGCTGTAGCCAGAAAGGAAGATTGTCTCCTTACCTAGCAACAGACCCAACCATCGAAAAGCCATGACAGCCAATAGAAAGCCAATATACTTCGAATTCCCAGTTTCTTCCCAAAGATGTTTTGTTTGTAACAGCCCTTCCCAACTTGCCCATTTTATGAATAAAAGAGAGCTCCTTTCTTTTGTTCTCTAGCCTTGCCTACAGTTTTGCTGTAACATGCTTGTCTTGAATTACAATTCTCTTCTGTTACTGAATAAAGCCATTTTGCTGGTAAACAACTGGCTATTTCATTTTTTAAGGATGACGCTATTATTTTCTTGGCTTCTTTGCAGAAGATAGATGACTTGAAATTATTTGAAGAAATCCAAAGGACTGCTTAAAAAGTGACTGCAAAGAAGCCAAGCTGGAAGATTTAAATAATCTTAGCTGGAGTCTTGTCCTCCTCAGCGCCAGCTGACACTATCTACTTCAATTCATTATATTGTTCATGGTTATATCAGAACTGTTTCTAGATGTAGCTCTTTGAAGCACCCTGTGTTTCTCCCCCCGCTGAGTTCTCTGAGTGTAGCCCCAATCTTCAAGCATAGAGCTGGCCAAGGAGGATGAGTCTGAGTTGTTTAATAGAGTCACAGCTTGCAAAATTATTTGAACTTAAATAGAAATGTCATAACCAAAAATTCTCCATTATTTTTTTCAGATTTTTCCAGTATGATAAGGTGTTGTGAAAATAGGCTTGCTCTTTTTCCTAAACGTTTCCCCCATAGGAATCATAAATATGTAAACTTGAGTCAGATGCTAATACATACAGGCTACTGCCTGTATTGACCTCAAGTTCATTTCAATTTCAAAAGAGAAAACCTTTGCAGCGTCTCCACATGGCAAGTTTTTAATATCCTGTGGTAAAGCATAAACAACTTTGTGCCTTCTGAGGGTCATCTTACTGAGTAGTTTGCTTAGGCAGCAGTCAGCGGTGATCCAGAGATGAGAGGTAAACGGATGTTAGCACTGGAAGAGACACTGAGATGAAGAAAAACCCTGAGTGTGAGATTCAAAAACATGGCAGAGCACATCAACTTAAGGCACTTTAAAGAATACTTTTTTTTTTTCATTTCAACAGGCATACATAGCAATAAAAAGTCATTAGAAATGACATTATTCTGAACTTCATCACACCAGTTCTAAACATTAGTGTACATGAGTAAAAAGGACAGCATTATTTCACTCTCTCTCCAGAAACCTGCTTTGGGAAGCTAGCAATATCTCTTTGCTCTCTGTTGGGTATATGTGAAATTGTCATGGCTGTCTTCTGAATATTTACTGTTATAGATTTTAAAAATTATCCCATAAAATAAACTTGGCCTTTTATATGATTTATGAATCCCACCCTTGACTTTAAAGTTCTCTCATTTTTGACAACATTTCATTCTTTGGTTATCTAACAACAAAAGCCTTCTAACAAGTGCCCCTGTTGTACCAGGCAACAAGTCCCGTTATCCGGGTCCATGTTATCTCTCAGATCTAGAGATCATTTCTATCTCTGCTCATTAGGTTAGGCTGCTTCCACAGTTAGGTATGCTTTTGCATCTGCCTTTATTTCAACTCAGAACTTCTAGAACTTTTGCTTTCTGAGCCACCGGTTGCACTTGTATATATGTTTGTGTCCTGCTGTAATTTCATGTGTGTGTCTCACCGTGCTCAGGAAAGAAAGAAAGTTACTAGAAGGCAGGAACCTTGTTTTATCATTTTTTTTTTCTCACTTTGTCAACTCAGTAACTGTATAATGGGGCTTAAGCATACTAAAATCTGTATTAAGCAATGGGAATATTGACATCCTTAAGTAGGTGTATCTACAGCTAGGAATCTCAGTCATTTGGTATAATCCTTCAATTACTATATCAACAGAGACAAATGAGGAGTAATAAAAGATTGTATTTTTTTTTAAATTACAGCTTATCTCTGAAGTTCTCATATTTAAAGTTGTACTTTATGGTTCAGCTGGAGGGGCAAAGTTGGAGATGATTGGAAGACTAAGAATCAATATTTTTGACATGAACTCCAAGTGATTACACTGCTGAGCCAGCTATGAAATCCTCAGCTGTCGATAAAGACCAAATTCTAGAAATGTCACAGAATTATTAAATTCCATAACTGTATGCTTATCTAGATAGTTCTTTAACCTCTGCTTTAAGCAAGATTTTATTAACATAATTAGTGGCCAACCACAGATTAAACAGTTTGATTTATATGTCAATATTCTCTCTGCAGCTCTATTTAGGCATGGTATCCAAGAGTCCAAATGAAGATCAGAATAGTGACCTTTCAGAACTTTTGTCAAGATTGTATTTGAATTTTGACATATTTATTGGTCAAGATGATTTTTCATTATTGCAGGCATCTATCAAATACCAAATAGTGTATTTTATTAAGGTCTGGATAATAATTTTATTAATGTATTTTTTCAAATGCCTAAATATTCAATGTAAATAAATAATAATTATACATAAATAGAAAATGTATAGTACTGATGCAGACACCAGCCCACAGTGTCCACATCATTATGGATGAAATAAGACATTCACACAGACTACTGAGTTCAGTGGAGGAAAAGGGACAGCATGGCTTTTCTCTCAAGGGGAGCAAAAAGCTGTGGCCTCCACCCATTACAGGATGGTCCTCACTTACTATGCACAGGCTCGCTTTAGGTGGTTACCTTTTACAGAAAACAAAGGAGCCAATGCTGCTAATCATATCACAGAAAAGGGATATTTGTAAATGAAAAGGCAAAAGTAGTTTAACCAGTTACACTCATCCTTGGAAGGTTTAGCATGGTTTTTACGAAGTTACTTTGAAGTAAATGTCCTCAATTCAGGGTGAGGGAGTTTTAGCAAAAAGCAAGACTCATAGCAGCCAAGGTACATTGCAGGCCTGATTCCCCATGGGACAACCAATCTGTGGGCGTGGGTCCTGTGCATCTCTGAGTGGGAGCTGGACCCATGCCACACAGAACAGTCTACTACAGTACTAAATATAAATAGGGAATATGACAATACTAAAATGTATAAGTACAATGAAATGTTAAATAAAACAAAATGTGTAATACTAATGACATAAAGTTACCAGGCCCTGTAAATGTTCCCATTCAGCACCCAGCCACTGTTTTAGCAGCTTCTGTATCTACAGTTAGTAACCAACCCTCTGCAAAAGTACTAGGTACTTAATATCATCACCTGTGAGCTTTTAAACAGTAAAGATAGCTTTAGTAAACTTGAGTTAAAATAATTATAGAAAAATACTGTCCCTCTAAATGTGTCATTTACTTTTGAAGACAAATAATATGACAAATGTGAATAGCATTTTGATATATTGGTAGCCTTTAAAAAAAATGATTTATCCAGTTATCCTTTCTTAAAGGATTTCAAAGTATATAGTTGATTTTGAATCTATTTTAAGAATTAAGTCTTTTATTTATTTGCATAATATACTTTCCTTATAAAATAGTACTTTTGGATAATGCCATCATGGTATAATTGATCATTTTTATGAGAGAAATTTGAAAAATATTTTAATTCATTTTTACTCTATTTTTATAGTCATTAACTATTCATTATAATAACCTTAATCTAATATTGAAATAACTGAAAATAATGCTATATTCTTTAAGAATTTAAAAATAATGCTTGATTAAGCTAAGCTCATGTGCTGTGTTCTTTACCAAGAATGTGGAGAGTGCCCTGACTGGTATGGCTCAGTGGTGATGTCTGGGAAAGTGAAAAGCTGCTGGTTTGATTCTGGTCAGGGCACATGTCTAGGTGTCTTCTGGCAAGCCATAAAGAGAGAGAATCTCTTACTAATGTTGTAGTAATAACATGTTTGATATTTGTTATGTATTTTCTTGTAAGGGGATAAAGAGCTCTATATATGTTAAAGATGTAATTAATTCTTGAAATGGGCTTATAAGTCAAAGTGAGGGCATACTTATTCTTATTTTAAAGATAAATAAAATGCACCTCAAATTTATTATCAGATTACTCCAAGACACATAAATCAGTGGAAGAGTAATGCTGAAGTCTCCACTTTTATTTATTTATTTATTTGTTTATTTATAGGAGAAGGGAGGAAGAAAGACAGGAAGAAAAACATAGATGTGAGATGTGAGAAAGAAACAACAATCAGTTGCCTTTCATAAACTCCCTGACTGGGGGTGAATGCAGAACCCAGGCATTAGCCCTGACTGGGTTTCGAACTGGCAACTTTTTGCTTTGCAGGACGCCCAACCAATTGAGCACGTTGGCCAGTGCTTATTATAGCTTTTTTAGAGACTGAACAAATAGGATATCATTACCAACTTTATGTTGATAATTTTGAAAATTTACATAAAATTAGAAATGGAGAAGCCCAAGAGCTTAGGTGACGCCACTAGGTAAAGCCAATAGAAGAACCCTGACTCAGTTACCAGGAAGCGCCCTAAGTGACATCCCTATCTCCCTCTCTGCAACTGAGACTGGTTAATATACTAACACTTCGGTGTTCAAGTGTTGGATTTGTTTAAGTAACGAACAAAATGAATAAAGGCAGCCGTGGTGCTGAAAACATAAAGTTAGTGACAACAATCTAAAACATCCAGTTTAGATCAAGTTAAAGCTATAAGGTGATACTAAAGGACTCTAATTCGTATGTTTTCTTAGCTAAGATCTAAACATGACTTTAATTATTCACTGAAAATATTTGGTAAATATGCCTTGAAGAATAGCTGCTATTCAGTTCTGGCTAACAGTGATGACCTACTCATGTTTTAGCAAAAATAAAAGAGAAGCTGATTTTTAAAAAAATATATTTATTTATTTTTAGAGAGAGAGGAAGGGAACAAGAATGGGAGAGACAGAAACATCGATGTGTGGTTGCCTCTCACATGCACCCTACTGGGGACCTGGCCTGCAACCTGGGCACATGCACTGGTTGGGAATCAAAGCAGTGACCCTTTGGTTCATAGGTCAGCACTCAATTCGCTGAGTCACATCAGCCAGGGCAAGAAGCTAATTTTTAAACGTGAGTACTTTTCAAATTCTGAGAGAATAAAGTAATTCAGAGATTGGTAACTAGAGTCAATAAATTCAAAGGTTTCCATTTTAAGTGGTTAGACTCTTTTCAGTTTTTTATGAAATTATAACTATGAAACATAGCTATTTTGTTTTCCTAAAGCATGATATTATAGAACTTAATCCCTCATAGGAGTAATCGGTAAACTCTTAATTGTTCAGATTCTATTTCTATATCAGCATGTAGTTAGCAGCATGCCCTTTGAAAAGAATTATGATACCTCTTTGTGTAGGGTTGCCAGATAAAATACAGGATGCCCAGTTAAATTTGAATTTCATATAGACAACAAATAATATTTAGCATATTAAATATTACATGCACATACTTAAGTCAAAAAAGTATTCATTGTTTATCTGAAGTTCAAATTTGAGTGGGCATGCTGTGTTTTTATTTATGAAACCTGACAATCCTATTTATACCTCTCAATTTTCTCATAAAGGTAATGGATGGTTTCTGCAAACAACCTCCAGTGTTTCTCAGAATTAACACTGTGTGATATGTATTTCTTACAGTAAGACTTTTTATATAGAGTACAAACAAACCTTGCAACACAGAATATCACATTAATATCTCACTAGCTTACTGATAAATAATCTAAAAGGTACAAATTCACAAAATTTTCCCTCAAATTTTCTTTCAAAAATGGGATTATGAATTCTCATAAATAGAACCATGGTAATTATAAAATGGCTAATTTCATTGCTTGACTTGACTTTGAAGTTTAAAGACTTGTTAGTACTGAAATAACTAGGTAATTTATTGTGTTTTGTGAGACTCCCATAGCAAATTTCAACTGAAACACAGAACTCAAAAATGGAAGAACTGGATTCCAAAACTACCATTAGCATGTTCCACCAACTTGTTAAATTCTTCACCTTCCTCTAACAATGTTTTTTTAAAAAGTGAGATATTTGAGAAAAAAATTGGAAGGGTATTTTTGAGTGTTAAAGTAGTGTTGGCAATAGATAAGCTTGCTCTATGGCATTGACAGATTGCAAATTTTATAACCTGCTTAAGAATCATGCCCGAAACTATGAGGAAATTCTTAATCCAAATCAAAATATGTAAAGAGGAAAATAGGCTTACGCTTGCGAGATGTAAAACCATGTTTCAGTAATATTACAAATAAAAGGTCACCAATTGTTGCAAACAGTTCCTATACAGTCAGGGAATTCAGAAGTTAAAGCTGATATGGTTGTGCTATAGTCTTCCTAATACACAGAAGATACATTCCAGGACCCCAAGTGAATGCCTGAAACCAAAGGTAGAACCAAACTCTACATATGAGGTCTGTCCTGAAAGTATCCAGCTACTCATTATTAAAAAATAGAGACCTTTATTGAAGAAGATATGAGAAACGTTGTATGTAGGACAATGACACCTCAGTCCCCTTCACAGTAGGCATCTTGGGACCTCACACAGTTCTGCCAGTCACCATCAGCTGCTCCATTGTATTTTCCTGAATCTTACTGATGGCATGAAACCTCTTCTCTTTCAAAGAGATTTTAGTTTTGGGAAAAGCCAGACATTGCAGGGGGCCAAATATGGGCTGTAGGGGTGCTGAATCACCTGGGTGATTTGATGTTTCGCCAAAAAAACTCTGCATGAGATGTGATTCATGAGCCGGCACATTGTCATGGTGAAGCTACCAGTCATCAGTTGCCAATAGCTGTGGCCTGCTGAATCATCTGAATCATTTCCATGGAGGAGTGTTCAAGATTAACACAAAATTGGATGCAGATTTGCTGCTCTAATCACTCAGTCATTTTGAATGCCACGGCCACACAGTACACATGCTCACTCAACAGTGTCTACCACCCCCACTGACCAGTACAGTGAAGCCCTCATTGTCCATACATGTGCATTCCAGTCCACTCTTCTTGGCTGCCAAGTTACATCCATATCACGCAAACCGTTCTCTTATATTAGCAATGGGTAGACTTTTTCTGGACAGACCTCATGTAATGTTTTTTCCTATATGTACATGTCTTCTCATTTAAAGAAAGCACTTTACAGCTTTCCTTTGGCATATCAGAACTTCCAGCATCATTGTTCTTTTATAGAACTTTAAGACATTTTACTCTTATGCTTTGGGGACATTATTAAATAAAGGTTACTTGAACACAAGCACTGCCATACTGTGATGATCTGATAACCCTAGATGGCTACTATGTGGCTAATGGGTGGGAAGCACATACAGCCTGAAAATGCTGGACAAAGGGATGATTCATGTTGGGGGTGGGTTGAAGCTGGATTCCCAAGATTTCATCATGCTACTCATAATGGTGTTTAATTTAAAACTTATGAAATGTTTATTGCAGAAATTTTTCCATTTAATATTTTCTGGCTGCAGTTGGCAGATCTGCAGAAGCAAAACCAATGATAAGGGTGGGGACTACTGTGCACCTGAGGTAGGTTAAGTTATGCTGAGCAACAAGCTATTCCAATATTTCAGCGGCTTAATCTAACCTAAGTGTATTTCTTGCTTATGAAGATTCTGTTTTAGGGCAGCTTGCAGGGTAATAATTTAGCATTCCAGGATTCTTCAGTTCTATGCCACTTTCTTCTTAATAGGCATTTCCGTGGTTGTAGCAGCAAAGGAAGAGAACAGAGTCACATACTGGGCCCTCAAGTAGTTCCACCAGGAAATGAAACATTTCATGTCTGCTCACATTTATCTACAAAAACAAGTTATGTCACTTTACCTAATTTCAGGGGGGTGGAGAATGTAATTCTACCCTGTGCCTAAAACCAGAAGAATAGGAAAATTGATGAGCCCTGAAAATGCCTTCAGTAGTATGAAATGTTATGAAAGTGTATTGTGTTTGGATTATACTAATGGAGTCACTAATATTACTAGCATGTCATAAATTAAGGTTGAAACTAATTAAAGTTTGATCTTGATCTTGTGATTCAAAGTTACAGACTTTTAAGTAGTTTCATTGTTACTCAATATTTGCATTACTGTCTGTGCAAGCAACTAGTCATTGAGAGTCCTAACTGGTTCACACAATTGTTTAACCTGTTTAAAGACGAAAAGCCAGACACATTTAAATGTGTTGACTTGATTAATATCAATATTAGGTAAAATATTAAAACACAACTTTTTTCATATGGTTGCAATATCGTAATCCAAATAAGTCACATTTTTTCATATGTAAAGATACACTGAAAGGAATATATTACACATGGGAAGGAATAATTACTAATGACTGCAACAATGGACATATGGTATACTGCTAGCTATTTAATGTTACTTAGTTTCAGCATTTTTTGGTTTCTACAATATGAATAAGTAACTAAACGAGCATTTTAAATTACATATTAATTTAACTTTACCACCTATCAAATGTTATCACATCAGTGAGATGAAGTGGTTAACACAGATTTATTTCTTGATGCTATAACACATTGGAGGTCTCCTATAGAATACTGTTTCACCTCATGTCTTTACACCTTGTTGAAAACTTTTTTATTTTAAAATGTAAAGTTAATTTAATTAATTTCACGCTCTTTTTTTTAAAGCAAGCTTTTGGACCCATCAAAATTGGCTTGTACCTTACAACAATTGACACATGATAATGTAGAGATATGCAAATATACCTGTTTGTCAGGTGTGAAGAATGATCTAAAGAGCATGCACGTGGGAAGTAAAACTTACAAACAAGCAGCAGCTGTGTCTGCGTGATCCCCTTATTCCTCACTTCCAAGAGGTAAATAGGATCTATCATTCGATTCTTAGTTTATAGATGTTTCTCAGACATATTGTACAGTCCTCATGTCTCAGCTATTAATGGCGAAAAGGTGAGAAAGAAAGCAAGAAAGATGCCTCTGACGACAAGTTTAAACCTGCCACCGATTACACAGATCAGTGTCACAGGTACAGTTTTAACAGAATAGCAATCCTCGAGGTCAGGTTGAAAAAAAAAAACAAAAACACCCCTCCCTGGAAAGGGAAGATCAGAGCTTAGGGAGGGCAAGCTGTAGGCCCCATTTCGGTAGTCTGTCTCCGCATCGCCTCAGCCGCAGGGTCCTCGAAGGGCAGGTACGCTGACTTCCTCCCTACCTGCTCCGCTAGGGCGTGCAGAGCATTCCGAGGCGACGCCCTAGCGGTGGGAATGGGAACACTCCTGCTGGAAGCTTCCTTTCCCTCCGGCTTCCCCAGCCGGACCCCAAAGACCCAAAAGCCCAGGGAGAAGGAAGTTCCAACTGCGTCCCGGTCCGCCCCCGCCCCGTTTCTCTCTCCGGCTCGCTGCCTCTGCCTCTCTCGCTCCGATGCCACCGAGCCTCGCCTCCACTTCTGGGTGGCCGTCCGGCGGAGGAGGCTGCGAGCTTCCGAACTCTGGGCAGGGAAATGGGGCAGGGTGAGTGAGCCGGTTTGGGGAGAGGCCCCGCAGCCCGCAGCGAGCGAGCGCCCGGCACCCCGCCCGCGGAGCTGGGGGAGGCGCGGCCTCCGCCCGGCCCGCTCTGGGCTGAGCCTCTGCGAGGCTGCGGCTTTCTCCTCCCTTCAAGTCCTGGCTCGAGAGCCGAGCTGCGACCGCTCGGTCCGGGGGAGGGAAGAGTGGGGCAGAAAGCCGCGGGAGAGAACAGGCGAGCCTCTGTCTCCTTCTCAAAAGTAGGAGCCCTGGGTGAGAAAAGAGAAAGGAGCCCTCCCAACTTTTATCCAAGTTTTTCCTGGGCGTTTTGTTTGTGCGCCCGGGGGAGCGCTGCAGGCGTGGCGGCGGAGCCAGTGCGCCTTGTCCTTAGCCCCGCTCCTCCTCCTTGCAGCCGGGGCAGCGCCTCTCCCTCCCGCCAAATGGCTACCTAGTCAACCCCACCGGGCGGGGGCTGCAGCGCCTGCAACTGCCGCCGCAGCTCCCGGCGCCCGCGGGCTGGGAGCGGGGCCCGCAGGTGGAAGCGCACTTCGGAGGCGGGCCGGCCCAGGGTTTGGGTGGCTCGGGCAGTCTCCTGACGCGCCGCCAGCCCTGCTCAGGCCGCGGGAAGGCGCGCGTCCCGCCCTGACCGGCTGGCCTCTCCCACTCCAGCAGTGACGCGCCGCCTGGGAGCTGGAGCCCGCGCAGCGATCCACAGGGTGATGGACGGCCGAGCCCCGAGCACGCAGGACGCCCAGGCGATGCAGACACCGCCCGCCGCCCCTACTGGGTAAGCCTCGAGTGCCGCGCTTCCACTCGACGGGGAGGACCGGGGCAGCGGGTTCTCCGAGTGTTCACCTGGCTGGCCACTCGCTGCTCTGCCAGCGGCCTTAGCTGGCTAACCCACACGCGGCCAAGGAGGCTGCTTCCTCCGGCCTCCTTGGAGGCCGCCCAGGGTTGGGGATCTGGTAATTTTTCATTGCTTTCCTACTGGGGCTGCTCTGAGCTGCTGACGAGCAGCTGAATGCCAGGAATTGGGCGAGGAGTGCAGGAACAAAAATTGTAACAAAGGGCCCCTTGTTGGGCTCTGGGAGAGCGGCGGATGATACCTGTAAGTGAGCTCCGGGGAAGGGGGAAAAAGTTTCCTTGGACGCGAGCGGAGGCCCAGGCAGGTGAGCAATGTCAAGGTGACTCAGGAAGGGGCTTTCTGCGAGCGGTTGGAGGGCGAAGGGAGAGTGTGCCAGCTGTCAGCCCGCTTGACAGTTCCGGGACCGGGCGGGGTGCGAGCCTCTGATTGGGGGTGTGTGTGTCTGTGACCAATTGCTGGTGCCAAAGACTAGCGCGAAGTCAGACTGCAAACAACCATACTTTTCTTTGTATCCACGTGTTTGAGCAGAGATTGGAAGTGAAGGGGCTGTCACATGGTGAGTTAATATTAAATGAAGCATGTCTTCCTGCCAGATATGCTAATATCACCTTGCTAAGCGTTTGGATAAACAGTATTGAGAACAGGTAGTTCTGCAAGAACTGGGCAGAACCTGAAAATATCCATCGTCTTGGTAAACAGTGAAGGCTTAACATGCGTGCTCGTTGAGTTTCTGAAGTGGGAAACCCCTCTGATACAGCGTAACTTTTTCCTACATTGTTCCGCTGCCTTGGTTTCTTTTCTGATAATCTGAGCGTGGAAATGCCCTAAAGGGAATAGAACATTCCAGAAATCTTTTCCAGAAAACCTTAAGGAAAAATAGACTTTGTAACCTATGAATGAGAGTTGTACAGTTTTCCTGATCGAGCAGTAGGGAAGTCATTTTTTCTCTGGACCATGACAGGCCTTTCCTTAGAAGCAAGTCACAGCATGTTTATTCATTGGAGACCATGCGAACATTGGCAGTTGTCTAGAGGAAACATGGAAAAGTCTCAAAGCAACATGACTAATATAAAATATATTTAGTATAATGCTTACGTAGTGTATGAATTAATTCTTTCATTTTGTTTCAAATAGCTTCTCCCCTTTGTAAGGAGCTGTGCTACTGTTGACTTCCTATTCTTTCCCCAGGTTTTTCAGTGTTTAGGTATTATCATATATTCTTCCAGGTACTGTCATATTAGGATGCATGAGTAAAGAAATACATGTGTAAAAAGATGTTAATCATGATAGCACGAGCAGCTTAAGGGAGCTGCAGAGTGACATAAATTGAAGATTAGACAGCTTTCAGGAATACTGGGGTACATTAAGGTATCACAAAATAAGATAGGATTAAATGGGTAGATTTGAAAATGGATTAGGTTAAAGTACTTTAAAAAAGAACTTAGCATATGCACATACATGAAATATACTTATGGGTATTTAGAAATCAGTTAATACTTTTGAGTAAAACAGGTGAGATCAGATGGCTCTCAGATGAAGGAATGGTAAGAGTTTGCTAGTGAGAAGCGTGACTATAGGTAAGATACTTCAGAGTTTACTTTTGATAATTTAAAGGTTTAATAAGTTCTTTATGAAATGAATTTACAAAACTGTTTAATTTCTCAATTATGAAGAAAATACTTTTAGGGAAATTTGCCCTCCTCCAAATTTAAGGAGTGACATCTGGAATAATACTTCAATATCATATCTACAAGCACCCCGCTGTATCATTTAACCTACATTATTTTATTTAGAAAAGTTGTCAGTATATGAAAGTACAAACAAAAAATCACTTCTTTATCTGTCTTCCTTCACTTATCTTGTCTCTAGGCATATCCTAAGCGCCTATTACATAATATCTTTTGAATATTCAGTATTCAGTATTGCCTTTGTCATTTTTCTAAAAAAAACCAAGACATTTAAAAGGTTTTAATTATGAAAAATTTTATCCTAGGAATAGGTACTTAGGAGGTGGCAGGGAGCAAGCTCAGTCAATATGTTAAGGTTTGGGAAGTAAATTCCTTATTAGAAAACTACTTAAGTCATGACTCATTACTCTAATAGTTTACGAGGCCGAGTTTAACCCTTAATCTTGTATGTTACTGTTCTACAGGACTTCTCTATAATTTTCCAGGTCTTGCATTGTTATAACAGGTCATTTTAAAGAAATTTAGTGCAACTCCATATATAGTTTATAAATGACAATCTGATGTCCAGAGAGACTGAGTGACTTTGCAGAAGTTCGATAGCAAATTAGTAGCAAAACCTGAAGGAAAATTTGGGACTAGTTGTATTAATTGTTTTTAATCTTTTTCTAACCACTATATGATACATTTAAATCTCAAATAGTCATCTTGGGTACCTTAGCTTTAGAGCTACTTGTGCTCGTGTTTTTTTACTAGCCCATACAGATATACTTAAAAAAAAAAAAAGACTCTGAAATTTAAATGTCAACAGTGAGGTTGACATTGCTTTGAGGAACTTTAATGTTTTGATTCTGAAACAGTCATCAGGAATGGTCAGGGGTGGGTTGGGGAGTGGGGAAGCCTAATGCTTTAAACTTTTGCAGCTTTGGACCTAGGGACTTAATTGAAGATGGTGTAAAAATTAATGAATGATTTAGCAGCTGCTTTCTGAAGCTTTTATGTGGGTATATTACAGGTTCTGAAATTCACTGACTATATAAACTGAGTTCTTGGTAACTAACATTTATTTACTACTTAGATTTTGAATGCCTTAGCTAAAGTTTCAATGTGAGCATTACCTGGGGATCTTAATACTAGTACCCATGTTCTCACAATCCTATCTATCCTGATTTTACCTGGTCTTGGACAAGGGCATGGAGTTTTTATTATTTTATATTTCATTTTAAAATTATTTTATTGATTATGCTATTACAATTTATACCAATTCCCCCCCCCCCCTTTTCTCCCTCCACTCCCTCAGGCAATCCCCACGTCAAAGTCCATGTCCATGATCACGCATATGCGTTCTTTGGCTACCGTATTCCTAGTGCTGTACTTTATATCCCCATGACCATTTGTCACTACCAGTTTGTACTTCTCAATTCCTTCACTCCTTTTTCCCATTCCCCAGTCCCGCTCCCATCTGGCAACCTTCAAAATGCTCTCTATATGTATATGATTCAGTTTCTGTTCTTCTTTATTTTGTTTTTTAGATTCAATTGTTTATAAATATGTATGCATTGCCATTTTATTGCTCACATTTTAGATCTCCCTGAAGAACACCCTTTCACATTTCATAACACTGGTTTGATGGTGATGTACTCCTTTAGATTTATCTTGCTGAGAAGCTCTTTATTTGTCCTTCGATTCTAAATGATACCACTGCTGAGCAGAGCAATCTTGTCTGCAGGTCCTTGCTTTACATCACTTGGAATGATTTTTTGCCAATCGCTTCTAGCTCCAAAGTTTCTTTTGAGAAGTCAGCTAACAGTCTTATGGGGGCTCCGTTGTAGGTAACTAAGTACTTTTTCCTTGCTGCTTTTAAGATTCTTTGTCTTTAAACTTTGGCATTTTAGTTATGATATGTCTTGGCGTAAGTGTCTTTGAGTTCATCTTGTTTGGAACTCTCTGTGCTTCCTGTCGTTGTGTGCCTATTTCCTTCACCAAATTAGGGAAGCTTTCTTTCATTATTTTTTCAAATTTCCAATTTCTTGCTCTCTTCTCCTTCTGGCATCCCCATGATGTGAATGTTGGTATGCTTGAAGTTGTCCCAGAGGCTCCTTACACTGTCCTCATTTTTATGTATTCCTTTTTCTTCTTACTGTTATGATTCATTGCTTTTGCTTCCTTATATTCCATATCACTTATTTGATTATTGGCTTCATCCCCTCTACAGTTGATTCCCTGGAAGTTGTTCTTTATTTCAATTAGTGAAGCATTTGTTTCTGACTGGATTTTTTTATGTTTTTGAGGTCCTCACTAAGTTACTGGAGCATACTTATAACCAGTGTTTTAAACTCTGCATCTGATAGATTGCTTATCCCCATTTTGTTTAGTTCATTTTCTAGAGATTTGTTCTGTTCTTTCATTTGGGTCATGTTTCTTTGTCTCCTCATTTTGTCAGACACATTAAGTAGAGCTGCTGTGCTTCCCAGGCTTGGTGGAGTGGCCTAATATGGTAGGTGTTCTGAAGGGTCCAGTGGCACAGCCTCCCCTATTACCCAAGCTGGTACTTGAGGTGTACGCAATGCATGGGCTCTGTACACCCTCGTCTTGTAGTTGAGCCTTGATTGCTGTTGGCACATCCAAGGTCAGTTACCACCTGTGCTCTGTCTGAGGCCCTGCAGCCCTGCAGCACAAGCTGCAAAGTGTTCTGCAGATGGCTACTACTTATGCTGGGCTTGGAGGTGGCCAGGTGAAGCCAAACTGTGAAGCAAGGCTGGTTGCTGCTAGATGGTGCCAGGCCTGGGGCAACTTAGCGAGAGGTATGGGCTTGCTGAAGCCAGATGCTGCTTGTTTGAGAAAATTTAGGAAAATCTGAAACATGGGCCAAGACAACCCATTTGTATGGAAAATCCACTGGAAACAGCTTGGGTAGACCTGAAAGTTGAGTGGGTCAGGGCTCAGGGAATCACCAGGGTGGGGCAAACAGTGTGAGCCAAGTTGATGGAGTCTCAGATATGCTACCTGCCTGCTGGCTCTGTGGCTCTATTGGAGGAGGGCTCAGGAAGGGAACAGTGATAGCAGTTCTATCTGGGAGAAAGCTGCCCCCAAGGTCTCACCCTGATGCCAGACAACTCAGTTCCTCCGAGTGTTTCTGGTGCCTTTCAACCTGCTGGGGTTCAGAGGGAGTGGGTTTAAGTCTGTGTGTGGGCTCTTTAAGAGGAACTCCTTGGGATTCCAGCAGTTTCTGTCTTCCACAGCCTCAATCCCTGCTAGTTTTTACAGCCAAAAGTTATGGCAACTTCATGTTCTCACACTGGAACCCTGAGCTGGGGTGCCTGTTGTGGGGCTAGGAACCTTTACTCCTAAGATATTTCTGCTGATTTTTATCTGCCACCTTTGGGTGTAGTACCAGCCCATTTACATCTCCGCCCCTCCTACCAGTCTTGATGTAGTTTCCTCTTTTATTCCGTAATCGTAGAACATACATGCAACTCAGTTTTTGATGGTTCTGAATGATGGTCGTTCTATAGTTTAGTTATTTTGATGTGGGTGTGTGAGGCGAACCGTGGTTACCAATGCTGTCATCTTGGGCATGGAGTTTTAAAATACGGCTCAGGTGATTCTTATATGCACCCACCTCTGAGGACCTTTGATTGAGTAGATATCAACAGGTGAGGTGGAGATGAAGCCATAAAGGGAATAGAGGGTGATGTTAATTATTTTTCAGGAGCTCAATATCCTTTCAGCTTTATTTTGCTTTTTTAAATTAAAGATCCATTTAGGTGCTTTACAGTATTAGTATTTTTTTTTTAATTGTTACTCCTTTTTGAGGAAGTATATTAACTGTTGCAACTGTGGAAACTGAGGCTCAAAGAGCTTCCCATAGCAAGGCTACACAGCTGTAAGGGATGAAAGAGTAAGGAGACAGGGTCTGGCCCCCAAACCTGTGCTTCTCCTCGCTGGGCCTGTTGTCACCAGTACCTTTGCTGTCATGGATTTTACTCAATGGCTAAAGAATATTTTTGTTTAAAGTGGTTTTATAAATGCCTTCTCTTGATTTTTTAAAAAATCATTTAAAATAATTTTATTTTTTAAAAACTCCTACAAATTCTAATGCATAAGAGACACAATGCTTAGCATTGAAAAGGAACTTAAATATTTGGTTTATGTCTTCAGAATCATGTTTAACATTTTCGTGTTTGGGGTGATATAATTTAACTCAGTAAACTGACAGTCTTCTTTTGTCACATGACAATCTATATTTATGTTTGCTATTAGGCATCTATTAAAGTTATTTGCCAAATAAGAAAAGTGAAATTGTTTATTAAGATGATGCTAGACTTTTTGTTCAAAGTCTAATTTCCTCTGAATTTGTTAGAGGGTAATTGAATAACATTATGGACTTACTTTATTGTTGAAATGCCAAGTTTATTTATATAATAATAAGTGCCAAGCTTGAAGTTACTGAAACAACTGCTTTCATTTAATTAATTAGTCATAACTTGTGAGCCCTTATTTTATGTAAAACATGTTTTTCTAGGTACTGGGAGATTGACTTCTCATAGTAACAAAAATTATCTGTAACTATGCAGGAAAAAATAAAGGGACATGATGTTTGTGTAGAAGTAGTACTGTTTTTAAAAAATGAAAATGAAACATAATTTACTACAAAAAAATGCATAGATCACAGTCTGGTCAATGAGTGCTATCAATTCAAAGATTAATTACAACTAGACTCTTCATAAGAAAAATTTAAATATCCTACAGTCCTATAATTTATACATGAACAAAGCAAATTTGACAGCAATCCTAAAAATTTACATGGCATTACTAACCATAGGTTGTAAAGCTAAAAGAAACTTTATCAAATGTCATTAATTATATATAATAAACTTTAACTGACATGCCTGAAGAAAAAAATTTATTATTTTAAAATATATTTTATTGATTATGCTATTACAGTTGTCCCATTTTTCTCCCCTTTATTCCCTTCCACCCTGCAACCCCCCTCCCACCAGAAATCTCCACCCACCACCTTAGTTCATGTCCATGGGTCATATGAATATACAAGTTCTTTGGCTTCTACATAGAAATGATACTTTTATACTAACTTGAAAACATTATGTTTAGAACTTAAAATGCAATAGCATAACTGACTGATCAGCAAACTATGGCTCAGCAAATTGTCTCAAAATGGGCCCTCTACCTGTATTTGTTTTTCTTCATTTTTTTTTATTTTGGTAAGATATCATGATATAAAATTTACTACTTAATCATTTTAAGTTACCGTGCAGTGGTATTAAGTACGTTCATATTATTGTGCAACCATCACCAGAATGCTTTTCATTTTGCAAAACTGACGCTCTGTACCGTTAAACAAAACTCCTGTTCTCCTTTCTCCCCAGTCCTGGTAATCACCATTCCACTTTCTTTCTCTCTGATTTTGACAACTCCAGGTACTTCATATAAATGGAATCAAACATTCTTTGTCTTTTTGTGATTGGCTTATTTCACGTAGCATAATATCCTTAAGACTAATGCATGTTGCATCATATCAAAATCTCCTTTTTAAGGCTGAATAATAATATTCCATTGTATGCATACATAACATTTTTGCCTACCCATTCATCTGTCATTGGGCACTTGGGTTGCTTCCATATTTTGGCTATTATAAATAATGCTGCTAGAAAAATGGGTGTACAAACACCTCTTTGAAAACTTGCTTTTACTTTTTGGGGGTATACAGCCAGAAGTGGAATTGCTGGATCCTACGGTCATTCTATTTTTAGCTTTTTGAGGCCCACCATACTTTTTCCAAAGTAGCTGTACCATTTTACAGTCCCAACACAAGGTTTTTAGTTTTTCTACATCCTTGCCAGCCCTCATCATTTTTTGTCTTTTCATAGTGGCCATTCTAATGAGTGTGGTATCTCAGTGAAGTTTTGATTTGCATTTCCCAAATGATTAGTGATATTGAGCATCATGTCATGCTTTTGTCTATTCATAGATCTTCTTGTGAATAATATTTACTTAAGTCCTTTGCTTATTTTTTAATTGTTTGGTTTTTTGGTTGTTGATTTCAGGGTTTTGGGGTTTTTTTGAATATTTTATTTCTTTATTTTTAGAGCGAGGGGAAAGAAGGGAGAAAGAGAGGGAGAGAAATATCAGTGCACGAGAGAAACATTGGTGGGTTGCTTTACCCACACCCCCAACCGGCGTCTAGCTCTTGCAACCCTGGTGTGTGTCCTGACCAGGAATCAAATCTGCGATCTGTTGCTGTGGATGACACTCAACCAACTGAACCACGCTGATCAGGGCAAGTGTTAGAAGTTGTTACATATTCTGGATATTAACTTCTAATCCTCTACCTGTTTTTGTAGAGAGTTCTACTGACTTTGAGATATACCTACCTTTTTGCAATATTGTATATGACTGCTTTCATGTGATGTTTGAGTAGTCTAGACAGAGAATATGTGGCCTGCAAAGCTAAAACATTTGTCCTCTGCCCATATACAGAAAAAGTTTGTTGACACCCCCAACCCAACTAATAAAATTGGCAAATGAAATAGTGATTATTTAATTTAAAATGTATTTACTGGGGAGTCCTCTAAGTATTGAACTTAAAAATAAATGGGAACAAAATTATTTATATTCTGTTTGTATAGAATAATATATATCTTATAGCAAAAGGTTTTGCAGAATTGTGGTTGCTAATTGATACTTTCTTTTTTTCCTCAAGTGAAGCCTTAAGCTTGGCCTCTTGGTAAGTAAGCATTGTGGAATTTTAACATTTATAACATGTTGGAATATATGTTATAGAGAAGATCTGAGCTTCTGTGCTGGAGAAACCATCTCAAAAAATGGCTGAGATGTAGCTAAGGTGTTTAGAAACAGATGTGCCCGGGAGCCGGACTAAAGGCAGAAGGAGTTTCTATTTAGATTTTTGAGTCCGTACTTATTTTATGAATTAAGTCAAGTGGTATTTATAATTTTCAGCAACCAATTTTATTGTTAAAGATACTTCATATCTCTAAGCTTTTAGTGTTCTAATATTAGTATGCTGGTTGTTTTAAGACTTTTTTTAATGACTTTGCTTTGCTGATTTTTTCCCCATCTGTTATAGTAAAAACAAACTACAAGTATGGGAGAGAGAAGTTTCCCATGACTATTTATAAAGGGCCAAACTGTCTTCAGCTTTGCATACGAATTTCACAGCTGAGGAATGAATTCTTTGGAAAAGGCTCTCAAAGACTGACTAATTTTAGAAAATGCTAGAGTGAACTTGGGTTATATTATTAATATAGTTCAAGTTCACAGTACTGTTTATAGATTGAAATAAGTTAAAACTGTTTATTAGCTTTAGGTCTAGAATTGAATTGTCCAGTAGTTTGACAAATAAAGGATTTAATTGGGATGGTTATAGGTCACTATTAAGACAGGAAAGAATGCAAGGCAAGAAAAATAGTTTAAGTTCAACTCAGAAATCTGAAAACTTATTACTGTTTATAACTTTTATACTTGATCGTAGCCAAAACACTGAGAAGTGATTACTATTTGTAACTTTTAACACATTTTAAATAGTTACAAGTATTTACAAAGATCAGAATTTCCAAATTTCCTTGGCAATAAATGAAGGTATTTGAGTTTCCAACATGTGTGATGGGCCATATCATGATTACATCTATGTTTTTTCATGCTATCTAGTTCAGGGATATAACTCAGAGGCAGGCCTTCAGGAATTTAGTGGGAAGAGCACAGCACATTGCAAAATTGGGTCACTTTCTTAACTGCCTACTTCTCTAGAAAAAAGAATGTGGCCTTGTTAAGGCTTTGAGGTTTTTGGTTGTGAGATAAGAATCAACGTGCTAGGTGAGCAGGGAGAGTCCCTTATTTGAATTTTCTCTAATTATTCTTGTTGCACCCCATTGGGACCCCCCTGTCCTGTTGATGTTAGAGCCTTAGAAATAATATACATAATTGGTTAAAAAATTTGGGAAGTATGTGTTAATAGAACAGAAATTTTGTAATTGCCTCAGGCTCATAGGAAATTACTTTGGGCAGAATTAAGAGCAAAAATGCTAAAATTTGTGGGATTTGATGTTTGAAAATAAAGTGATTTGGAGGCAAGCCTCTGAAATGGAATTAAAAAAGAACCTGAGTTTTGGTAGTTTGTGTCCAAAATGTGGTTGTGCCTATAAATTATTGATTCTGACTTCTTGTATGGTATTTGTTAAAATTAAATACCATTTCAAACTAACACCTATCCCTCTTAAACTATTCCAAAAAATGTAAGAAGAGGGAAGACTCCCAACCTTATGTTATGAGGCCAGCATCATCCTAATTCCAAAACCAGATAAAGATACTATAAAGAAAGAAAATTATAAGCCAGTATCCCTATATAGATGCTAAAATCCCCAACAAAATATTAGCAAAGCAGATCCAGCAATATATTAAAAAGATCATACACGATGATCAAGTGGGATTTATTCTGGTGATGCAAGGTTGGTACAATATCTGCAAATCAATAAATGTGATGTACCACATAAAACTACATGGTGCTATCAATACATGCAGAAAAAGCATTTAGTTAAATCTAGTACCCATTTATGAGAAAAACTCTCAGGAAAGTGGGAACAGAGGGAACATAACTCAACATAATAAAAGCCATATATGACAAAACAACTGCCAGCATCATACCCAATGGGTAAAAACTACAAGCGTTCCCCTTGAGATTGGGAACAAGACAGGGATGTCCTTTTTCACCTCTCTTATTCAACAGAGTACTGAAGTCCTGCCACAGCAATAACAAGAAGAAGAAATAAAAGACATCCAAATTGTAAAAGAAAAAGTAAAACTGTTGTCATTTTCAGATGATTTTATGTTGTATATAGAGAATCCTAAAAATTCCATCAAAAAAAAAAAAACTACTAGAAGTGATAAATGAGTTTAGTAAAGTAGCAGGATACAAAATAAACATCCAGAAATCAGTCATATTTACATAAACCAATAATGAACTGTCAGAAAGGGAAACTAAGAAAACACTCCCATTTAAAATTGCATCAAGAAATAAAATAGAATACCTAGGAATAAGTTTAACCAAGAATGTAAAAAGTCTGTACTCAGAAAATTTTAAGACACTGAAGAAAGAAATTAAAGAAGATACAAATAAGTAGAAGCATATATTGTGTTCATGGATAGGAAGAATCGATATCATGAAAAAGTCTATACTACCCAAAGAAGGCTATAGATTCACCACAATTCCCATCAAGATACCAATAGTGTATTTCACAGAAATAGAACAAATATTCCAAAAATCTATATGGAACCACAGAAGACCCTGAACAGCCACAGCAATCTTGAAAAAGAAGAAGAAAATTGGAGGAATCATGCTACCTGACATCAAACTACATTATAAGACCATAGTAATCAAAACAGCATTGTACTGGCATAAGAACAGACATATAGATCAATAAAGTGGAATTGAGAGACTAGAATGTGGGCATAAATGGTGATGGAAGGAGACTTGACTTGGGGTGGCAAACACAGAATATAGTACACAGATGATGTATTCTAGAATTACACACTTGCAATATATGATTTTATTAACTAATGTCACCCTCATAATTTTTTTTTACTTTATTGTTGTTCAATTACAGTTGTCTGCATTTTCTCCCCACCCCTGCCCCCAACCCCAGCCAAACCCCCCTCCCTTCCTTGCTTCTACCCTTCCCCTTGGTTTTGTTCATGTGTCCTTTATAGTAGTTCCTGAAAACCCTTCTCTCCACTGTCCCCTTCCCCTGCCTCTGGCTATTGTTAGATTGTTTTTAATTTCAATGTCTCTGGTTATATTTTGTTTGCTTTTTTCTTTATGTCCTAGTTAAAGGTGAGATCATATGGTATTTGTTCCTCACCGCCTGGCTTATTTCACTTAGCATAATGCTCTCCAGTTCCATCCATGCTGTTGCAAAGGATATAAGCTCCTTCTTTCTCTCTGCTGCATAGAATTCCATTGTGTAAATGTACCATAGTTTTTTGAACCACTCATTTGCTGATGGGCACTCAGGTTGCTTCCAGCACTTAGTTATTGTAAATTGTGCTGCTATGAACAATACATTTAATAAAAGTAAATAAATATAAAAAATAAATATACGATTTCACTTTCTTGCCTAACATTACAGCCTATATTATACCAAGATATATTTGTAAGGAAGTAAAGCTAAGATAGTCAAACCGAGGTGGGTCATTTGTCACTAGTCCTTGAGAATTTTCATCTCTCTAACCTGCACACATGCTATTTTATTTCTGGAGAAATGGAAGTAAGGAAGTATCAGTCAATTCCAAGGGGAGTTGTGTCACAGGACCACAGTTTTAACAGCTGCTACAGTCGTGTATCAGTTCAGATATGCTGGGAAAACAGGAAATTGAGTTGCTAAATCTGAAAATGGCTACCACCCTGCCATTTGCAGTTCTGATGGATGTGCCCTAGTTTCTCAACCAATTAAGTCAACAGTAGTCAAGATAACTATAAGAGCCATTGAATATATTTTCTCCTTTATGCTATAGTGGATGCAAGGTATGCACAAAATGGAAGTGTCAGAGAGAGGAGCAATCCTTTGTTTCTCTTTTCTTTTATATCTGATAGTCAGGTAGTACTGCTTTAATAGAAAGAGGAAAGAGGAAAGAGTCACTGTCTTAAAGGATGCATCTGTATTTTACAGTCTGAAGCAGTTATCATTACTCTCAGGTTTTTATGATTCAATTATTAGTTGGCAGTAAAACTCCTACACAGTGTCAGAGGGTCATTTAATTTTCACATTAGTCCTCTACCAGATGATGGGAGTGGTTTCTTCCCATCTTTTGTTCCTACCTTCTATACCTATTCAAAGAAAAGCTAGATGCTTTAACTTAAAAAGTTGGGCATTAAATATCCATTTACTCCCTCTTATTGAACCCTTAGTGATCTGCTTATGTTTTTACACTACTGCTTCATCGAAAAGTTTAATTTCATAAGTTGTGAAAGTGAGAATTTTCCCGGCATTTTTGTTTTTTCAGTTAGCCAAGTAGATGCAGGCTGTGCTAAATGGAAATATAGATATAATTAAATTTTTACTTGGGGATGTAGATGAAGGAAGGAACAAGAAAATGGGCAAAATATATTCAATGAATAGAAAATCAAAAACAGAACAGTCTCTGATGGCGGCAAAGGCAGTGGTGCTAAATGCTAGACTGGGCTGGCATAAATGAGCAGTTTGAGCTTTGAAGGCTTTCATCTCTTATGGTCATTTGCTAACTCTAGCACCTTTAGTTTGTGAAATACTTCTGTGATCTTAGGTTATAAGAAACCATTTTCTGCCAAAGACCATGTATATATAATCTCTTCAAAAGTTATCATATTGCTTTTTGGGGGAGAGATTCATCCAAAATTAAATTGAAAGTTAATGCTAAGGACAATCTTTACAGTGGTGTTTATAGGTCACATCACTGATTCACTGTTTTTAAATAGGCAATACATTCAGATGGCACAACATTCAAAAGAGAAAAATGACAAAATAGAGTTATACCCTCAGCCCCTTGGTTTCTGTTACCCAGGTTTTCTCTGCAGTGGCAATCAGCATTACCAGTTCTAACAAATTCTAGTAGGATACTTTATACCTGTGCTGTCCAATGGTAAATAACATAACGTGAACCACAAATGTAATTTAAAAGTTTGTAGGTCCCACATTAAAAAATTCAGTCTAAGCGGTGCAATTGTTAACCTGATTCAAGTTCTACAAAACAAGTTGTCTTTAATAGAAAATACTTTATGCTGAGTCATATTTGAAATTTAAATTAATTACATGAAATTTAAATTTAAATTCTTAGTCACACCAGCCATATCTCTGTGCTGAAGAGTCTTCAGATGGCTGTTGATGACCCCATTGGACAGTGCATCTCCTTAAACTCAGGAGTAAATGACTACATGTGTATTGTTTCTTTCTCTTTTGTATATACACAGTTAGTTCTGCTTTGTACCTTGCATTTTCACTTGATATAACTTGATAAATTATTCCATTTCATGACTTAAAGGGCCCTATGTTTCCCCAAGCTGTGTATTATGTCTTTGTAGAGATGAACCATGATTTATATATATAGTACCCAATTGATGGATACCTGGATTTACTTTTCTCCCCTACCCACATGCTATTATTAAGTGGTCATTTTAGGATCCTTCATGTAGTTTACAATATAATGAGCTAACAGTCTTTCCTGGTATGTTTGATTAAAGTAACTAGATGGTGAAGCCCTAGAAAGCAGAGGCCATATTCTTGACTACTTTTGTGTATACTGTGGATTTAATTTAATTTAATTTACTGCACATACCTTGACATGTAGTGATCAGTTATTAGATAGATATTATTTGAATTTGTGTAAACTTGAGCAAGAGGTCAGTGTTGGAGATAGAGACCAGCAAAATACTTGTCCAGTGGAGTGGTTGAAGCTCACTTATGCATAGTATCAAATTGAGTATCATATTTTGCTGTGTATAATGCACATTTTTTTGCCCAAAATTTTGAGGGAAAAATAAGGATATGTATTATAGTTGAGTATAATGATTACACACTGTGGGCATAGTAATCCCGTGCATAATGAGCACAAAAATGTGATGTGCACTGTACACTGGAGCGCATTGTATACAGCAAACCACGGCATTTAACATTCATTTTTGCAGCCGTTATTCAATGAATTGTTAAGTCATCATCAAATGCATCATTAAAAGAGTTGTAGTAGATTTCTCAGCACTCTATTTATAAAATTCAATTCTTGATTTGAGAGTCTCTTTTAGAATTATTCCCTGCAGTGGTGTTTATAAAAGAAATATGCATTTCATTAGTAGTGTAAGTGTAAATTCTGTGTAATGCCATTTCCATCTCAAACTTAGATAAAACAAAATATTTGGCCATCATGAGCAGGGTTTTTAACCTTATACTTAATAGGAATAAGTAATATAGGACTAATATAGGACATAAGTGCTATATTACTTATTCCTATTTTTTAATAATGATAGAGTAGCATGTAATTTATAGACTAAGTTATAGGTTTTGAGAATTAAGCAATTATTCATTAACTTGTGCATGAAAATTCTCATTTCTGTTAGCACCCTGAAGTCTAAATTTTTAGAGTCTTGTATTTTGATTCTTCTATTGGTATAAGAAATCGACCTTTTGATGTGAACATAAGGGCTGAAGAATAAGACCAAATAATAAACTATATTTTTTCCCAGTTTATGAAAAGAAGAGACTGAGAATTAGAGGTAACATTAATAGAAGAGATAAAATTGTCCTGTAGACACCTAGGAAAGAATAATCTGTGTATGCTTCTTCTCCCCAGTGTTTTTGGGAGTTACACTTCAAAGTGGGGACAAAACTGAAAAGCAGAAAACAAGTTTGTCCATTTTTTTTCTAAGAATGTTTTTTGGCAACAAGTTGGGATTTTACATTGTCCTAAAATAAGATGAAATTCTAGGCTAGAATTCATCAGAAACAAACAAAGATTATTTAATGTATGGGCAGATGATACAGCATTCCAGAAAGCGTTTTAAGTGAGCCAACACCCTTCATTTAACTCTGCTGTCTACCTTAGGTGAACTGGTACACTTGGCTCTTGGGCATTTAACAGCATTGGTTTTGGTTTCAGATAAAACTGGTCCAGTCAGAAGTCAGATTAGCACTCAACAGGCAGCTCTGCTCTGTCATTCTCTGACTTAGTCACTTTCTTTCTCCTCATTGATCCCGAGTTTCCTCTGTGGTTGAAGAAGGAGATTATACAAAATAAAAGTGTGGAAGTAACACCAGCACACACCAGGCATTCAGTTTATATTTGTTAAATTTTAAAGATTATCTACTTTGTTAGAAAACAGCCTTTTGTAATGCTGGCATCATTTTTATACTAATTGGAAAATAGCGAGTGAGGGAACACACCCTGTTCTCATTTCTTTCCTAGGATGTGGAGGATGGGGTTGGTATTCTTCGTTAGCCCATTGTGAAGGTCCCTGTGCCAGATCTAGAGAAGCTGCTCTTGGAACCCGGAATACAAAATGGGTACTGATCTTAATGGAAATCACATTTCTTTTTAGAGGAGAAAAAATGCCACTTCTGAGATTAGGAATGTGCTACCAAGGTGACTGTAATTTTGATTGTGTCCTCACTTCACCATTGTGGAAATTGCCTTATCTTTTAATATTTCACTTTTCTTCTGTGTATTATGAGAGTAAGTCTAACTATATATTTTTTAAATTTTGTTAGTACTGATGTTCATTGATTGAAAATGTTCAGTTGTAACATCATACTTAAGAACATCATTATTCAAAAGAGGCAGTGAAATTTGAGATACTATTCGTATTATAGGCTATCGTATATTGAGAACTTCTTTTAAACATACAGATTAAAATCAGATCTACCACCTCTAAATTAGATGTTGAGGTATTGTATTTCACCATAAATGGCTGTGGAATTAAGTGGCAATTTAGAGCCTAATTTTAGTTACTGATCTGAGGAAGAGGAATCTGTAACTCCCAACTCCTTCAGCCTTAAGTATGGGGCAAGTGAAGGGGCAGCGTTTGTCCCAGACTGTGTAAAGCTGTATGTAACCTTTGTCTGGTGGCAGCATGAGGGACTCGTCTGAAAGTTAACCTTACACACCGTTGACTAAATGCCTTTATTAGAGCAAATACAGGTAAATGGGTTTTTTTTATGTTTTCTAGGATTCAATTTTTTTGTAATTTAGGAATACTTTCCATATTTTTTCAGGTATGTTTTGATGTCAAAATGGAAAAACTAATTCAAAATATTTTAACATAATTAAGGTCTACTTTTTCTTAGTAGTATAATGAAAAAATTCAAACAGAATAAAACACCTGTGCACAGACACTGCACTTGGAAATTTTTTTTGAACATTAAGGTGTTCCTGGTACCTTTAAATGATGCATTTTACGAGATACTGTGTAAAATGATGTGGAGTCTTAATTGCTTCATAGGTTGAATGAATATTTGTAAATTCATTAAAATATCCACTAATTAACAAGATCTGGGTTCCAGTAATTGAAGAACAATGGGTGGTATCTTGTATGGCTGGTCATACAAGCAGTGAGCCTTCATTAAACACTCACTGTTCACCAGGTGCTGCGGTAAATGTGTGACATGCACCACTGCATTTGCCAGTCAACTACCGCTCTCTAACGTACATGCTGTTGTTATTCAGATTGTTCAGAAAGGGAAGCTGAGGCTCAGCATGTAACTTGAGCAGGGTCACATGGCCAGGCAGGGACAGATCTGAGAATGGGACCTAGGTGTCATTTGAAATCCCTTTGCTTTGACCACTTTGCATTCTACTCACCTTTCCCTCACTCTCCTGGAACCGCCAGGTGTGACAAAGCCGGTATAACAATAAATAGTATGAGTGACATTAAATAGTCCTGAACATGTTTCTGTTTTTATTTAATTTTTTTCTGGTTGCAAAATTGATATGTTTGTCACAAAATATTTGAAATTCATAGGAATTATAAGAAGAAATAACCCTTGTCTCTGTTCCCTGGGATGACAGCTGTTGTGATTTGCAGAGTGTATTCTGAGTAAGGTGCAGTTAACATGTTTTGTGTAAAAACAACTTCCATCATCACATAATTTGGGGGAACATCTGGGTTAAATAACTCCTTCTCTTAATGTCTTGTCAGGGATTTTAATAGGCTAATATGCATAATGGACTTCCAAAATGGACCTGGAAAGTAATATTCCAAATTTACTTATCAGAACACTGACTTGTATCTAAAACCAATATTCTTTCAGACATAGTTTAGGTAATGCCATGGATGGAATGTATTCTTTTAGATGTTTAAATAAGCATTTAGATTTTTAACTGCATATACTATTTTTATATTCCTTTTCTTCAGGATTATATTATAGATTATTTCCGTTATTTAAAGCTCGTTTGAAAATGCTTTTTGAAATAGTTGTGTAATAAATCATATGTGTATTTGATGTGTTTTTGTATTTTTTCTTTAACTTTTCATTTGGTTATTGATCATTTGGGCTGTTTCCAATTAAATCTAACTGTGATGGGGTATGAGTTTTAGGTTTGGGTGAATGTGATTCCAGAACTGAAAGACTCGCGAAGTCTGAAGCAGTGAGGAAACCAGCCCAGGGCTTGTTACAGCTAGGAAACGTGGAAGCCATCACAGGTTTCAGAGAGGTCTGTGAGGGATAGCTCCGTGACTTGCTGTCAGGAGGAAACCGCCAAGAAAAGGGCTTTCTTAGGGGGGAATAGTGGTCAGCTATTAGGATAAGCTGAGAAGTTAGGTGTCAATGTGTGCAATTATCTACTGTTTGGAAGTACTCATTTACTCAGATGCAGCCTGTGTGGTCCCCAGGCTGAGCTTGCTCTCTCCCAGAAGCAGTGGGAAAGCCTGGATCCAAGGGGAGTTCTGGTTATTAATCTTTGCTGTGGTCAAGGAGAGTAAGAGGCTGAGAGTTTCGGGCTCTGTTGGTGGGTGAAGAAGCTGGGCTTGTGGACAGGTATGGATTTGAGAAGGAGGAGTTTTAAACTTGGATTAGTTGGAGAGGAGTAAGTTTGAAGTTATTTAATAGATAACCCTTTGTAAAAACAAAGAACAAGAAACTTTCCTGAAAGAATCAATGGTTCATTGATTTTTTTTCTTTCAGCAGATACTTACTGAAAGCTAACTGTGTGTCAGGTACTGGGCTGGACACTGACAACTAATTGTATTGAAAATATTACTATACAGTACATGGAAATTATATTCATGGAATAAAATCATTTTGACTGGAATGAAAACATGATTCAATCTTATTAAAAATACATCTTTGAACAACATCCAAGGCGGTGTAAACAATACTCTCTCTGTTTTAAAATAAGGACAGTGCAAATCTCTGAAATGCCAATTAATATGCAGTTTCATATCCTTTCTTTTTGTCCTGGTTAGCATTATGTCTGGTTTCTCAGATGTCTTTATGAACCTTTTCCGAATGTTTATGTACATACAGAACTTTTACATGTGTATGTGCTCTCCCTACCCCCGTCAAGCTTTTCCCTGAGATTTGTTCTTCTCATTGGACTGTGGGGAGTTGTTAGCATTGGCTCTTCTTAGCCAGAACCGAGTATCAGAACTGTCTTTCTCATCCTGGGGTTATTTATGGCAAGACTGGAGAACGCTCCCCTCAGTGGGGCAGTGGATTGCAAGGCCTGGTGAGTTGCCAAAGGGAAAATTCCTCAAGGGAATATCTAGCAGCCCAGGAACCTTGAGGCTCATAGCTACAGCAGCAAGAGGTGGTTGGCCGGGCCTCTTCCTTTGGTGCCCAGGGCTCCCAGGGTCCCCAGCTCAGCAGGCACAGGGGCAGAGCTGCCAGTTTGACGTCAGGCCACAGTGCTGGTTATTCTTCATCTGACCAGACTCCAGCAGTCACCTCTATTGCCTTAAACTTGTGACTTTCTGTGGGAGGTGACAATCAAGAAGCACTGGAAATAGTCTAAGGGACATAGGCTTGTCATTTCAGGGAGACATAATGTTGAATTTTGGCTCAGCTATTAAACAGTTAGAACATTTTAAACAAATTACTTAACCTCTTTGCATCTTTTTTTTTCCCTTTCCTTCCCCTGCCCCTGAAAATAAAGATACCTATCTCTTAGGCTTAGGGCTGGAATTAGTTGGAAGTATTTGTATGTAAGACCATGAAATATTGATAAAGTAATAAAACTCATTGACTGTGGCAAGATTGATTTAAGCTGTCCACTGTTTGTATTTAGTATGTTAGTAGTCGATATTTGATTAAGGATCATTGTTTCCCAAATCTTAATAATGCTATTTTGTAACTCGTTAGTTCATAGAATGTGATTCACTGTGAACAGGTTTTTCTGGCCCTTTACCGTCATTAGAAAAGGCTCTACCAGGTAAGATGTGGAGACAATGAGCACACAATGTGCATATTGTCAACCTTTATTCCTTTTTCCTCTAAGAAAGAAAATAACCAGCTAACCAAACATGTTCTTTCACTGATTTTATTGTTGGCCGTGTTTCTAATGAAAAGACCTTATCTTTGAGATTACAAGACAGTCCCGCCATGTATAGGAAAACTAGATTTTTATTTTGTGCCTTTCCTATCCATGGCTCGGGTACATCCCATTTTCCAGAAATCGCAGTAGCAGAATACAGATTGGGAACCTCTCACTATGTGGTCTCATACTTTCCACATCTGTAAATTTTAAATAGCCCCTTTATGTTAAGAATGGTGTGTAAGATGAGAACCACTTATAAATCATTTGTTCGTAATACATGTCTTGAAAGTGGTTCTGTTGAGTAGATTATGCCTTTCCTTTCTAAATGCTGGACGAAGCTAGTTTTCTTGGGTATGGAGCATGAGGTAACATCTGCTTGGTGTTCTTTCTCATTGAGCGTGTTGGTGCCGCTTCTTGTCATGCCAGAATCATTTCCACATGGATACTCATCCAGTTAAAAATTGTCAGTGCCATTTCTGAAAGGAAGGCAAATTACTACTTTGGTTGTAAGGCAGCAACAGCTGCATTTTTTTTTTCTCATTGAGGTATCCCGAATAGGTTTCCACTGGTCATATATTATTGAAAATTGGTGAGACCCCTCAAGGTCATGGATAAAGAGGTATAATCACGAGAAAGCAGCCACTGTAGTGTGCTCACATTTTAAACCAGTGTGCTTTCTAATATGTGCAAGTGTTCTCACTGAAACTAGCTGTTACTTGAATGGTATGAACACACCATAAACTACTATTTTGTGATTTCAGAGAAGTAAGCAATTTTAAAGGCTTGTCAAGCATTATTGAATTTCCTGACAGTACTTGTATATTTTATAAAAATGGCGTCATCTTCCTCTTTGCATTTAACTGTTCTGAATGTCAGTTTATGAACTTTAAAAAAATAAAGGACAAACAAGCTGTTCCTCCCCCCTCCTCCAACCACCTCTGAAATAACTAAACAAAAACCTTTAAAAGTCTGCCATCTTTTAAAGACAAAGATGCAGTTTAAATGAGAGTCAGTGAAAACCTGGTATCTGGACAGCAAACAGTAGAAAGTTTCTGAAACAATTATTTCCTTCTCTAGTTAATATTCACTATGTGTTTGACACTTTGGCACATTTTCTGTCATTGCTGAGCTTTCGTTGCATTTGTAGCCTTCAGTTTGATTAGAAAAATTACTCTCTACATTGTCAAACCCGGATGGCTTTCAGTCGATAAGGGAAAATGATGATGATTATTTTAAATTTGTATCTTAGATCATTAATGGTGCTTGAGAAACTCTTCAAGTGATTAGTTTTCATTCTCTTTTCTCTTAAAAATTCACTTCATATTCTTACTCATCTTTTTCTTATTGATTTTGTAAAATACTCCTAATATGTACTTTGCCCTTAAGATATAAAACCTGCGTTTTTATGTCTTATATTCTAAATACTTCCCCAGTTTTGTCATTTTTAGCATTTATTTTAATAGTATTTTATAGACAATTTTATGTGTTTTCCTTTGTGTTGCTTAGAAATGTGTGTACCTTTTAAATCTTTAAAATATCCCTCATTTTAAATTTATGATAGATTAAATATATGATAGAAACCAAAGTTTTTTATTTTGTAGTATGAAATAAGGTCTAAATTTAAAAAAAACAATTGTCTCACGTTATCTATTGAACAATTATTTTTTTTCCTACTGTTTTGGAATGTCACCTTTATTGCAGAATGCAGTTATTTTTATTCATATGTTTGTTAGTGGACTTTCCATTCAGCTAGAGTGATTTTCTGCTTTTCTGTCAATCCAGAATTTTTACATGAAGTGTCGCCGTCGTATGTTTTATCCGTCTGTTGGGGTCATAACAGTCAGCGTTTTGTTGCTGTTTGTTTGTTTGCTTTAAGAAAATCTCCTGGCTGTTTTAAGGCATTTGCACCTTGTTTTTGCATGTTGAATTTAGAATTGGGAATGAGAATTGATTCCTTGGGTTCAGTTTCCACATAAATATTTAGGGAGCCGGTATTGCTACTACATTGAATTTTCTCATTCTGGAACGTGTCCCCAGCACTATACTCCTCTGCTGCTGTCTCGCCTCTCTGTCACGGAACACCAGATCTTACCATTAGGAGAGTATGCCTTCATAGGTGTCAAGAGAAAATTATCTTGAGGGCTACTGAATTACCAGATGTCTTCAATTAAGTAACTTTAGCATTATGGTATAATGCAGTGGTTTTCAAAGTGTGGTCTTTTATCAACAGTATCAGTATCAACTGGGGTTTTGATAGAAATGCAGATTCTCTGATCCACTCCAGACCTATGTAATCATAAAATCTGTTTTAATGAGCTCTCTAGGTGATTTTGATGCAGGGGAAATGCTGAGAACCACGGGTGTAGTGGTTGGAGACAGCTTCAGAGTCATACAGTATAAAATCCCACTTTAGCCCTTTACTCCAGTGTAATTTTGATTGAGTTACTTATATAAGTCCAGACATGCTTATCTGTAGTATGGGCTGTTGTGAGAATTATCTGCATCATCAGCAAAGGGTGTAGATATTGAGTAGCTGTTGTGTTTCAGATTGCTTTCTAATAAGCAAGGGCTGAAGTGGTAGTGCACAACGTGCTAGATAGTGGTGGTGGTGTCCAGGGCAGGAGTGCTAAACTCATTTTCACGGGGGGCCACATCAGCCTCACAGTTGCTGTCAAAGGGCCGAATGTAATTTTAGAACTGCATAAATGTAATTACTCCTTAACTAGGGGCAAGGAGCTCGGCGATGTCACCGGGTAGAAGAAACAAGGTGCCGGGCCAACAGCACTTGTTTTCATTGCTGACCTTGTATTTTATTTTCTATTATTTAAAAATTTTTCAATTACAGTTTATATTCAACATTAACCTGTATTAGTTGCAGATGTATAGCATAGTGGTTAGAAACTCACGTACTCACAGAGCAATTGCCCCGATGTTTCACGTGCCTACTCGAAACCATGCGTAGTCATTACAGTGTTATTGACTTGTTCTCAGTGCTGTAGTTTATACCTCTGTGACAACTACTCTGTGCTTCTTAATCCCTTCACCTTTTCACCCAGCTCCTCCCCTCTGGCAACTATCAGTCTGTTCTCTGTACCTATGAGCCTGTTTCTATTTTGTTTGCTTATTTTGTTCTTTAGATTACATATATAAGTGAAATTATATGGTATTTTTCTTTCTCTGACTTATTTCACTTAGAGTAATACCTTCTAGGTCAATCCATGCTGTCATAAAAGGTAAGATTTTATTCCTTTTTATGGCTGTGTAGTATTCTACTATGTATATGTGTATTAAAGCTTTTTCATCCACTCATATATTGATGGGCACTTGGGTTGCTTCTGCCCTGAATTCCATCTTAACAATATGTGTAGGATTGAATTTGTACAGTTCCATTCTTATATTGAATGAAATAAAAATTTCTGTCATATTTCTCTAGTTTAAAAAAGTCTATCGTAGCAAAATTTCTAAGAAATTGAGAGAATAAAAACTAGAATATACAAGTAAAGTAAGGATTAACATCTTCATTCAAATGGTAAGGGTTAATATGATACAAAACTAAATAAACACATAAAACCTTTTTAGTTATTGGGAAACTGGAAAACTGTTAACTTACTCAACATATTGATAAATTACTTTGTGCAGGACCGGGGCTAAGTAGTGGGCACAAAATAATGAATAAGGTGTAGGTATGGCTCAGGAGCACTTCACAGTTGGGTGGTAGAAATAGTCAAGTGTTGTGATACCCTCTATGGTAAGCCCAGAGATAAGGGCAGAAGTGGATGGCTGTGAGAGTCCCAAGGCCTCAGGAAGAGAGAACTCTCGAGCTGATCTTCAAGGACAAGTATCCTACCCTAGGAGTGGAATGTAGAAAATGCAATAAAAACTCAGTCAGTGATTAGTTCTGCTTTGAAGGCACCAGATATCTTAAGGTGAAGGTGACTTGGAGGATGAATGGGAGCTGCTAAACCAGAAAAGGAGACAGACTACAAACGGAGGCACATACACACCGGAGTGCCCTGCATACTGGAGGGCGCGGAGCAGTTCAGTGTGAGAGTAGCACATGGGCTGGGTAGGGGCAGGTGAAGCTACAGGTGAAGCAGGGCCCAACTGTGCGAGTTCTCCAAAAATTACGGTTGACTGAAGGATTTTAAAAAATGTATTTTGTCTTGATTTTGGATGAAAATATTTTATGTCAATTGGTGCCAGGTCTTTAGGTCTTTGTTATTTTTTTTTTTTTGTCATGATGTCATTACATTACACTAATATTAGATAAGGAATTTAGGTTAGGAGTTCAGAAAAGCATTCGTGTTACAAGTTTATGTTTAGATAACACAGTTTTAGTCTTGTTCAGCCTTTCTCAGTATTAAAGACTTGTAACCTTTGGGTTCAAAAGTTGGTTGGTTAATTGCAACAGAGCCTCTTCCACCATTGGGTGTGGCCTGGAATTTTTCTGGATAATCTCGCTATCTGAAGCTCTGTTGTTAAGTGTCTGTCATTGTATACCCAGGTCTTCCCCACCCAGCCCATGGGTTTTTCTTGTGCCTCACTACAGTCCAGCCCTCAACTTTGGGTGATTTGTCTGGGCCCTGACCCCCTGGCTAGCTAGTCTTTCCCTCCTGAGGCTGGGATCTCTGTGGCCTCAGTAACCAGCTATGAGCCTGCTATGGATCAGAGAGACCCACTAGGAACCATGATCACATCCCCAACCTGAGACCTTGGCAATTGCATTTCATCCACCCAATGATACCACTTTGTTATAGCATAGATGCCCCTTATAACCAATATTAAATTTATACTTAGCAACTTTGGGGGGTTGTTTGACTGTGGTCACACATGCTGGTCAGCCCTTCTTGTCGCAGCCCCATTCAGTCCACTATTGAGTTTTACCCTGAGAGGAATATTCATAAATTATGAGGATTATAACTTGTTAAATCCCATGGGATCTGACAATATAATGTCTTTTTTAAAAAGTTCAATTTCTTGATTTTCTAGTTTAGGCCTGGGCTATTTTAATAGCCCCTTCTTGACCCTGTGTTTCAGGTTTTTAGTTTTGATATACTGCAGGGATATTTCCAAACCATGAGTCAATTCCTATCAAGCTCGCCTGCTGTCCCCAAAAAGTCTTTGCTGCCTATGTCATGAAGGGCAGACTCTAAATGACACTGGGGTTGCATGGGTGCCTGTTCCTAACTTTCCTTTCTAGCCTCGTCTCCTACCATCTCTTTCTATATACTTTTTTTTTGTTTGTTTTTCAGTCCTGGCAGACAGACTGTGGCATTCTCCTGAATACTGGAGAATTTCAACTTCCTTGCTTTTGACTAGTGTTTCTTCAGTGTGGAATTGTACTGACCCAACTCACTGCCCAGAGGAATCCACACATTTTTCAAGGCTCAGTTCCAAATTCCACTTTCTCCTTGAACCTTTTCTAAATCCTTGGGCCAGATATGTTTCTTTCCTTTTGCTTTCATGGTACTTTGCTTCTGACTCTGTCAAAGCATGCATTTACTGTCCATCTTTTATTTTTGTTTTTGTTTTTAATAAGCTTGCTATCTCACTAAGTTGTTAGCTTCTGATGAGTGAGATTTATTCATCACTTTATCCACAGTAGCCCTTGCTGATGTAATTTGTCCAATGGCTTTTCAGTATTTACTTTATCCATATTAGGATTTTGATGGTGTAAAAAATGACTTTTTTCAGAAAGATGCAGAGGAGGAATTTGTGTTTTTCAAATAGTTGCCTATTTCTTCTAGCTCTTTCTTTCTCTTTTTTTTCTTCATGCACATGTGAGAGGCATCTGGGTGAATCCTGGTGAATGCTTGAGGCGATGTGAAAAGGAATGCTTTGGGAGTGGGAACACTCCCCACAGACCTATAACTAATTAAGCTGGTTAGTAAGGCTTTGTTTGAAAATTACTTGAAAATAGATCATAATTCTTACCATTCCTTAATATTGTTAATACCAAGTCCTGTGACACTCCATTCTCATACACTTTCTCACCTAATCCTCTCAAGAGCCCCCTGGGGTCCATGTTTTACTCCTTTTTATACAGGAGGAAACACTGAGGCTCGTGCATTTCTTTCTTTCTTTCTTTTTTTTTTTAACTGAGATTAAGAGATAGAACCAGGTTTTCAGGTCAGGTCTGTCTGATTCCAAAGCCCACATTCTTTTTCATGGTGTTTTCTTCTTTGTGTGAGCATTTGGAAAATATGCATTTTTGACCCCACCTTCCTGCTACAGAGAGGAAATCAAGTTCATCTTCAAAATCAGCTCAGAGCAGAGAAAGTGAAATCAGTATGTGCCCTTCTCCAAATTAGTGTTTTCAGCTTATAGACGCTTAAGATGTCAACAAGGTAAGTTAACATGTCACATTTTATTATTAATAAGAGAAAGAAGTAAAATGTAAATATAGGTTTAAAGACATGTGTGATGGACACACAATTAATTGATTTTGGCTCTTCCTCTCTGTTGTGTGATTAGAGGACTGGCAATGCAGAGAGCCGGTTGCAGGGTGGTAGAAGATTTCAAGGACAGTGAGTTTATACAGTGTTTGAGAGGTGCAGGTGATTTACTGTCAAGTGAAGGAAAAGCTGTGAATGGAGATAATTTTTGTGTGCCTGTCTGCCTAGTTTTTCTTTACATGATGTGTAGAAGTTTTGGGAGTTTTTTTCTTCTTTCTCTTTAGCAAATAAGGATCTTTTGTGCTCTGAGAACTTTTTGATTTGGGGCATCTTTATGGGAAACACAAAGATCAGCAGAAGGGATACCTTCTTTTACTGTCCATCAATAGTCATACATCGAGATAAAAGTGAATAGAAAATTATTAGATGTCATATAATCAGTGAGCATTTGTGGAACATTTACTATATTCCAGAAATTCTATAAGGACAGAGGATAAAACGGACCAGTGACTCCTTCAGAGACCTTTTAACGTTACATATGACAACAGGGTGATAATACAAATCTGACCAACATTTATTAAGACCTTATTAGATTCTGGGTTTTAAGCTAAGTGTGTTAAACATGTTAGAGCATTTTATCTTTATAACAACCTTGTGTGAGAATTACTTCTTGTCCTTATTTATCAGGTAGTAAAAAAAATCCTCAAAAACCTGAGACAATGAAACAACTTCAAGATCATACCTTCCTACTGTGATCCATCCATTTAAAATATATATGAATTTAGTATATATCATATGAAAGACTTTCTTTAGAGATTAGTTTCTAAAACTTTTTTAAAAATAGCAGTTTGTCTGCCTGTTCTGACTTTGCCACATAGACCTCAGTCTCAATCAAAATGTTCCAATTGTGTATTGGGTAACCTTGGATGAGTTAGTTAACCTCTGGGAGCCTGTTTTCTTCCTCATAAAATGGGGATTAAGGCACATTCTGCATGGATGTGTAAAGTGCACTCTAGTGGGACCTTAAAATTTTACTGCCCTTTCTTCTTCCTCTTTTACTATTCCATAAAATATCTCAAAACAATCATGTGATCATATAAAAAAGGCAGCACTGTATTTGTCAGGTTGACCACTATCAGTTCTCCTGTAAAAAACATAAGGAGTTCCAGTAGCCCCATAAGTTCAGTTGCGACGTTGCTGAGTAAATACTGGACTTGAAATTGGAAGTTCTGTTTTGTTTGCTAGTTTATTGCCCATTTCTTATTTTAAGAAGGATGGAAATGCTTTTATTTAATAATTAGCTCATGACTTTTTATAGCTCGTTGATGCTTATAAGGGCGACCAGCTCTGCAGTCAGGCAAAGGGAAACAACACCCTGGATGTTCCATTTGGATGATGTGAGTGAGTTACATAGTAGGAGTCACATGTTCTACCTCTTTAGCTCAACTAAACAACCATGACTGTGGATAAAATCTTTCCTCACTGAGAAGCTCGAGTGCCCAGTTTGACTTCATGATTTCGTAACATTTGGTTACCTCCATGAGGTCTTTTGAAGGTGCATGGTTGTTTATCCAGTTGTTGAAGAAGTGCCTGACTACAACATCTTTATTGTTGATCAAATGATGTCGTATGACAGTGTGGAATTTCTTTAGGATAGTGCTGTCTTCAGCTATGCTGAAAAATTAGATTCATAGTAGCAACTGACTACAGTGAATAGGGTAACACTGTATTAATTTAACATTTCCATGTTCATCAGTCCACTTGATCATCATTATTAGAAGTATTGAATTATAATTAGAAGCATATATTACTTTCTAAAATGTAGTTCTGTAAAAGTTGTTTAAAAGTCGGTTTTTTAATTTGAAAATTAATTTTTGGTCTTAAGGTGTGCTGAAAGAAGTTGCTAGTTAAAGGAATCAATGGAGAAATCTTTGGTGAGGTGAATAGCCCAGCTCTAATTTATTTGAGTTTACATAAATGAACTTTATGTGGTTCATTTGCCATATTTGCTATTATGCCATATTTATGGGGAAAATACAAAAAGACTGACTCTACCTTGGTATACAGTGGTTTGCACCTGCATCATAATACTTAAGCAATGACTTTCTTTCTGGAAGTTTCATTCTACATTAGAATAAATCAGGACCCCGCTTTTTAATGTAAAAATCAACTAACAATTATCAAGTGCTCAGTCTGAGCCCAGCGTTGCACTGAGAGATTAATTAACATATATTTTAATTTTGTAACAACTCAGAGATGGCCACTGAGAAAACCGAGAAACCCAGGCAGGGAGAGGGTTTGGGAGGCAGTGGCAGCAGCCGGGCAGACCTGTTCACATTTATTTCACCACTTGTCTACCGTTTGCTCTATCGTATTATCAAATGTTTGTTCACCTTTTTATGAAGATCCTTTCTGTTTAAATGAAATTTATCTCATATTTTAATCTAGAATATAAATTGGTAATTAATAGACATAAACTAAGTAGTTTATAAAACTTGAGAAAGATAGGGATGAAGTATACCTTACTTACTTCTCTACATAGATGACAAATGCTAGCACGTAGTAGGCCAGCTAAATTCTTTTTTTAAAAAATGAAATTACTTAAGCCCTGGCTGGTGTGGCTCAGAGGATAGAGCGCTGGTCTGTGAGCCAAACAGTCACCGGTTCTATTCCCAGTCAGGGCACATGCCTGGGTTGCAGGCCAGGGACCCTGTGGGGGGCACGCAAGAGGCAACCACACATTGATGTTTCTCTCCCTCTCTTTCTCCCTCCCTTCCTCTCTCTCCAAAAATAAATAAATAAAGTATTTTTTTAAAGGTGAGATTTTAAAAAAAATGGTATTACTTAAGATGTGTTTTGGTAGAATAATGATATGAAGAAAGTCATATATATATATAATTCAGATTTTGTCTGTAAAATATGCATTCATGATCGAAAGGCATTCACGTGTTCTACAGTTGACGAGTTTAGTTTTATATAATACAAGTGTCAGAAATTAAAATTTTTTTTATGTTATTTGTAATGCTGGATCTGGTGAAAGTAAGCCTCAGAATGCCCCTATCTAGTTGTGATGTCTGACAAAAATGCTACCATAGAAGATTACGAATTTAGATTGAATCCGGAGTTCAACTTGGAGAATATAAATGTAACTTTTTTCCCCTGAACTTTTGCAGACTGTTGTTCAGGTTCTCAATTTATTCTTATTTTTAACTTGTTGATAGAAACTTGGATGTACTTTTTGGGTGTGCTGTTTTTAAAACTTACCTTGTTGATTGTGTCCTAAATGTCATTCAGATAGGAATTTTTAAAAATGTAACTTTGATTCTGGAAGTCAGAATACCCTTTTTAAATCAGCAGTCATAGAGCCAAGAACTGAGAGAAAGTGGTGCATTTCTTGCACTTGGTTATAGAAAGTCTAACCCAGTGTAGAACACTGGTCCCACACGGTGTGTGTTAGCTTCGGACAGAGTCAGTCTTTAGAGACATTGTGTATCCTTGAATCTAAGATGCTATCAGGTATTAGAGTCTCCGTTATTTTATGTACCATTAAAAGAAAAAAAAACCCACTGCTAATTAAATTGGTATACTGTTCTTTAACATTTTTTTAAATTAAGACATAATTTATATGTGGTTAAATTTACCTAGTTTAATATTTAATTCTGCAAGTTTTTACAAACATACACAACCACCTTGGAAACACCTATAGAACAGTTCGTACACAGTGTTTTAACCCTTATATTTAATGAAATTGAAAGATACTTTAATTTGAAACATTTTCATTGTATCACAGAAAATACATATAAAAGAACTGCAATCATAGAAAGGAACATATAAAGAAAATAATTAAAAAAAACATTTTTACTCTTATATTCAGAATTTCATTCTTTTTTTAAACTAGAGCTGTCAGAGACTGTTATTTCATTCAGTCTTGTCCTCTGCAATCAGGAGTGTGGGAAGTGATACCGCATTTCTGGGAATATGCTCTACTATTGCTCCAGGGATTTTCTTTCAAGTTTTTTATGTTTGTTACACAACTTCTAGGGCCCATTTTCTTATTTGGCTAACTCTATGCTTTGTTTTTCCTCAATTGAGTAACATGCCACTGAAAGTTAAGAAGATTCTGTTCAAAGTCAAAGTCAGTAGACACGTTCTGACAAATTGGTGCTTGCAGCCTTAATGTTAGTCTTGCTGGATACATGTAGCCATTGATCTTATTGGCTGTCTGTTGCTTTGAAATATCATCACCTTCTTGTGACTGAAAGCAGGGAGAGAGCCAAGCAAGCACCATTGTCCCCTCTCTGATTCCTCCCCCACATACAGCGCCAAAATGCTGTGAAGCAGGATGCCATGCTCTGGCAAATCTCTAAGGCTCTGCCCCTTACAACATAACAGGCACACTGACACAAAGAAATATGACCTAAATGAAAAAATAGTTCGAACTCCAGAAAAAGAACTAAGTGATGAGGAGATAGCCAACCTATAAGGTGTAGAGTTCAAAACATTGGTAATCAGTATGTTCACAGAAATTATTGAGTATGGTCACAAAATAAAGGAAGAAGTGAAGACTATACAAAGTGAAATAAAGAAAAATATACAGGGAACCAAAAGTGAAGAGAAGGAAACCAGGGCTCAAATTGACAATTTGGAATAGAAGGAAGAAATAAGAATTCAAAAAAATGAGGAAAGGCTTAGGAACCTCTGAAACAACTTTAAATGTTCCAACATCCAAATCATAGGGTGCCACATGGAAAAGAGGAAGAGCAAGAAATGGAAACTTATTTGAACAAATAATGCAGGAAAACTTTCCCAATCTGGCAAAGGAACTAGACAGGCAAGTCCAGAAAGCTCAGAGTCTCAAAGAAATTGGACCCAAGGAGGAACATACCAAGGCACATCATAATTACGTTACCCAAGATTAAAGAGAAGGAGAGAATCCTAAAAGAAGCAAGAGAAAAGGAGAGTTACCTACAAAGGAGTTCCCATCAGACTGTCAGCTGATTTCTCAAAAGAAACCTTGCAGGCAAGAAGGGGCTGGAAAGAAGTATTCAAAGTCATGAAAGGCAAGGACCTACATCCCAGATTGCTCTATCCAGCAAAGCTTTCATTTAGAATGGAAGGGCAGATAAAATGCTTCCCAGATAAGATCAAGTTGAAGGAGTTCATCATCACCAAGCCCTTATTATATGAAATGTTAAAGGGACTTATCTAAGAAAAAGAGGATCAAAACTATGAACACTAAAATGACAACCAACTTACAACTGTGAACAACTGAACCTAAAACAAAAACAAACTAAGCAAAGAAGTAAAACAGGAACAGAATAACAGAAATGGAGATCACATGGAGGGTTATCAGCGGGGAGTAGGAATGGGGAGAATTGGGGAGAAGGTACAGGGAATGAAGAACATAATTGGTAGTTACAGGGGTAGGTTAAGAATAGTATGGGAAATGGGGAAGCCAAAGAACTTATATGACAACCCATGGATGTGAACTAAGGTGGGGGGATTACAGGAGGATGGGGTGGTACAGGGTGGAGGAGGATAAAGGGGAGAAAAAAATGGGACAACTGTAATAGCATAATCAATAAAATGTACTTAAAAAAAAAAGAAATATCTTCATCTTCTCCACGAGATTTGGCTGTTTCTTTGCCTCCGGTGGTTTTGCTTGTTTGGCAGTAGTGACATGTGCAGCAGGGACACCTGAGACCACGAGTGGGCATGGCAGCCTCATGACTGTCGCCTGGCTGACAGCAACTGGAAGATGCTATTGAGAGTAAGACACACTGGTTTCACACTTGTTAAAAAGTGAAAAAAGTGTGCATTAGAATTGGTAAAATATGGTATTATGTTCTCCACTGCACATATTTTTGAGCAAGTAGATTGAGGTACGTGGTCATTAGTTTATGGACTTAAAGATCTTTGGGAACAAAGCTAGGGCCAGGCATTGGCTTTTTGTCTGTGTGTTTGAAGTTCTTTTTAAGTACTTTTCGAGAGATGTTTTGATTTAATAGGAGGTTGGTGTAGTAGCAAAAGTATTGGCCTGGTGCTCAGACAGGTATGGGTTCTGGTTCTGTGCTTACAAACTTGTGACTCTGGCCGTTACTTGTATTCCCTGCAGCTCATTTTTCTCATCTGACAAATGGGATGATAATGATACCTGTTTCAGAGGAATAGTATGAAAGTAATTTAACTTTCATATGGCATATGGTTCATAATATAATTAGTATTAGATTATTTTCTAATAAATTGCAATTTTAAAAATAAAGCTTTTTTTAAAAGTAGGTTCCTGACAAATATTTGATCTTGATTTGTGACTTATAGGACATACTTGTAATTTTAGAACATACCTCTTACCCCCCAATCTAATATTCAAATCTCTTCCTAAGGAAAAAATCTTGAGTATATCTCAAATTCTAGAAGGAAAATATTCTACAGGCAAGTATCTTGAGATATGTTTCTTTTCATTAAAAGTATAGGTAATGAAAATCTTAAGATTATAAAATGAGCCCTGGCTGGTGTAGCTCAGCAGATTGAGTGTGGACCTGCAAACCAAGAGGTTGCTGGTTCAATTCCCAGTCAGGGCACATTTCTGAGTTGGGGGCCAGGTCCTCATTTGGGGACATGGGAGGGGCAACCGCACATTGATGTTTCTCTCCCTTTCTTCTTCCTTTCCCCTCTCTCTAAAAAAAATAAATAAATAAAATCTTAAAAAAAAATGATAAAATGGCAGAGGTTCAGATGAAGATCAGTAAGAGTGAATAATTTTGTTTTTCTTACCCAGCTATATTTTTCTCCTTCATACATACAAAAATATACCTATAGCAATATAAATTTAATATTTTACTTTTTTTAAACATCTAAAAGTAAAATAAGATAGATGACTTAATGAACTATTTGGTATTTATTTTAAAGGTGATGTTTTTGTTAAACTTGTTTATTAGAGAGTTTAATTTAATATTACTAGAATTGTATGAAGCTTTAAAAACAAAATTCTAGTTATATGATGTGAATGTTATGTATATATATTTGTTGTATCAAATTTTCAGCTGAAGTTTATATAAATGTACTTCCATTTAAAAGATTTTATATCATGATCAGAGCAACTCAACTTGAAAGATGCTTACTCTGGGTGTAATGAAATGACAGTATTATAGTCTACAATTGGATTTTTTTTTCAGATACTTTATACAATGACATTTGTATATAATGGTGAAGTTCATTATATAATAGTGCAAGAATATACTGTGTCCTCTTCTGTTATAAGTTCATTAATACATTTCTGTCTAAAGTTGATAATAAATGATAGAACTCTAAATGAAAGAATTACAAGTTTGTCACTAATTATGTTCTTTAGAGCCCAAAAATCTGAAACTTACTAATTTATAAAAATTGTTACTTAGAGATTAAACTTCATCTTGTCATTGTTGTCTTTGGGTTTTTGAAACTTGACTATTAATTTTTGAAAGACCATTTCATCAATTTTGAGCTATTTTACATTTAGTGTAGGGAATTAATTCTGTAGAATTTTAGAACACAAGATGCTTTTTATATTAATCTTCTGATCTTACAGATGAAGAGTAGGGACTCCAGCATGACCTCAGAAACAAGGATTATGCTGGGTAGGAAATGTTTATTATATAATGTAGAAATAACTCATCATCAAATCTGTTATTTAATAGTATATACTTATTTTCTTTGTACTTGGTTTTTATTCCCAAAATGGCTTATATGAATGAAACTAAACATACTTACCAGAATATTAAAATGAATAAGCTGCATATATTTTTCAGCTTTGTGACTTCTATAGAAATGTGGGAATGAATTGCTAAGGGCTAATTGTCTTCTTAAAATTCACCAAATATAAATTTTATTTATATCTCATTGAAATGATAGAATTTATCCTTCAAGTCAACAAAATACTGTTTCACAAGAGTGGAAATAATCGAGCTCTTTAATGTACTGGTATTTTTAGAGGATGGCGTATTCTGATGATTATAGAATTATGAGTGTGGTCTAATGCTGTTCCCTAAATTACATTGAGACTATTTAGTGAATGTTGTAGAAAGTACCACATTGTTTAGCTATAAAAAGAAACATTGTTCTTACTTTTAAGACTGTGAGACAACAAACCAGTTATTTCTGGTTGAAACAATTCCACTTTACTTAGGGATGGTCTGTTTCAAATGCAGTGATATTGAAAACACTATAAAATACTGTGTACTTTTGTGCTCTATGTTGAACACAAAATTTCAGACTTTACAAAATCCCAATGCTGTAGTATTTTTATTATAAAAGATCGTTAAAATACTTAAGTATTCACTAATCTGTACTAAAGTTATACTGTATCTTAGAAAACTGAACTGAGAACAAGAAAGTGAGTAAGTAATGTAAAGTCAGAGGAGCTAAAGCGTATGTCAGGAAGTTCAGGCACTTTTCTCTGCAGGGCAGGAACATATTCCTTACTCTACCCTATCAGACTTCACTTACATCTATCATACCACGTAATAGCAAAGCAGACACTTACAGTCCTAGTGTACGCTTTTTGCCAGCCACGTTATAAAAAGCAGCTTCGATAAGAATCGGCACCTAAAAAGCAGTTATCAGACAACGTGAAATAAAGATTTACATTCACCTTTACTAATAATACACCATTAACGAGTAAAACATAAAACACTTGTTTCATGTTATCATACTTTTCAATCCCACTTGTAAAAAGTGAACGCCTGTGAATAGATGTTGCAGGAAGTTTATTTCTTTTTCGCTGACAGGGAGTTCTATGATCAAATAAGTTTGGAGATTGCTGATCTGCTTCACTCCACCTGGTTTTCCTGCCTCTGGTCTAGCTTTCCTCTCATCAATTCTCCCTATCAGCCAGGGAAGGCAACTCTTAAATGCAGCTCCGATTCTGTCACTTTCTTGCTTAAAACACTTCCTTTCTATTTTTTTTCCCCTTTAATGCCAAGGGCCAACTTCCACCTGTAAGACAGCTGGAAGGGACCCTGTATCCATTCCAGCTTTCTTTCCTCCTATCCCTGACTCTGCTTTACTTGTGCCTGGAGCACTTCCATGTCTTTCTTCACAAGGCTGTATATCATTATATCAGATGTATATCATCTTTCATTATACTGGTACATTGCACTGTTTTTCCAAAAGACCTTTCTATCTCTAACCCAGGTGGGGGTGTCCTCATGTAGCCCATTGTCCCGTCAGCTTGGCCTAGAATACTGCTGTTTGCTCGTCTCCATTGTGACAAACTTAAGCAAGTGTGTCTGGGACTTACCACTGTGACTGTCCTACTGTGTGTACTGCAAATGAATAATTAGATAAATTGATTTAAAACCATGTTTTAGAAGGAAAATTGTATGAGAAAAGGACTCTATACAATGTTAACCGATAGAAGATATATACTTAGAAGTCTATGTATCCCAACATATATTAGACGAAGAATTATAGATTGTACCAGTTTCACTTGCCAACTTTGAATTTAATTTTTTATGATTGCTTTATGGCTTTTAAAAGACAACAACATATATTGACTAATATGTACTAATAATACATACATTAAAAGTCAGGGAAATGTGCAGTAACTAACTTAATGTCAAGTAGTTAAAATAAATGTCACTTTCTAATTTCTTCCAGAAGTTTTGGTCTTTATTCTATGACTAAGGTTATAATCTATGATAAGATCACTAAGGCATTAGATAGTGAAAAATATTTTTCATGTATTTAAGGAAATATTTGTCATAAAAATTGAATTAAAACTGTATATTGTAACTTTTACCCCTTGGTTGAAGTGGCAAATTCTGTTCTTCAGAAAACAAAGGATCATTTAGCACTGTTGTACGGCCTGATTATTTGATTTTGGACAACTTTAGTCATGTGTTCCCTTAACTATTTATTTCTGCTTGCCCTCCCTTTTTCCTTTCCCCTCCTTCCTCCTACCACCACTTTAAGTTTGACTGTGATTTAAAAATGTTATTCCCAACTCATTAGCAGTAAATCTAATTGAATGTTTCTCAGATGATTGTTAAGCCTTTAAAAAGTTATGTATCAAATTGCTGGAATTTGAAAGAATAAAATCTTTTGGAATTAAAATAAACTTATCTCAGAATTCTACCTTAATTTGTTGTGAACTTCTTAGAACCTGCATCTCTCAGTGTAATCCATGCTCTGACTTCCTCCATCATGCCGTCCAGTGAGCCTTACTGGGAAAGTAAGTCAGCGCTGTCTGGGGAATGGCGTAGGGGAAGCTGGGTACACAGCCTCCCCCTGACTTCAGTCACCCCCATCCCTTGCTTTTTCCTGCTGTACTGGGCCAAGTGAACTCAGTTTTTCCACATTAGGAGCATCCTTTGCTGCAAATTTCATTGTTGGCAGGTGCATGCATGTGTTTGCATGTATGAATCGTTATGCCTAGACTTTTTAATACAGAGGTGCATATTTGATCTATGGGCCTTACATTGGAGTATTTCTATTTAATGCTATTATATGATACCTTATGGATTTATGATGAGTGCTTCCCAGGCGCCAAGTGCTATGCCAAAGGCTGTGAACTCTACAAAAATACAAGTCTTTTATGTTGTTTTGCAGAGGAAACTTTAATTTCTCCACAGATACACTTTTCGTTTTGTTGTTAGCATTTATTGATGAATGTTAATCTGTGTAGATCATGGAGATTTGACTGTAAATACAAATATGGAGGATGATAAATGTTTTACATCTTTTTGTTTGGCAAATTTGTTATTTAGTTGCTAAACTGTGTTTTTCTAGATATTACGCTAAAATAAACTTTCACATTTACTTCTCGTGTAACTATAAAGAATCAGGAAAATACATTATTACTTTCTTTTTCTTTTGAATGCTCAAGAAATAAAATATATTATTCAAATGACTAGCTGTGTCTCTGGGACTTTGTACTGTAACCCCATCTCCTGTCAGCCTTTGGTGCTCATCATTCTGCTAGAAAGAGGCAGCGCATTCACAGATAATGGAAATAAACGTGTTATTTAGTGTGCAGTCGTCTTCTTCTGTCATGGATATTTTCACTTTAAAGTAGGATGGAGGCAGGAGCAAACACAACTGTCACTGTCTGGATACCAGTAAGGGCATTCTATTAAAAATGTTGGGTAACGTGTAAAACAGACTTTTTGGGTGTACAGTTCCAGCAATTTTGCCCCTTGCACAGGTTACGAAAACTGCACCACAATCAGGATATAGTTAGCTTCATTCCTCCAAAAAGATCCCTTTTGCTATTTCATAGTAGTTACTCCCTTCCTTATCACTAACACCTTGTGACTACTGATCTATTCTCTGTCACTATAGTTTGGCTTTTTAAGAATGTCATAAAATGGAATCATTCTCTTGAGACCACCTGCTTTCACTTAGCATAATGCCTTTGAGTTTCAGCCAACTTTGATACGTACTAGTAGTTCCTTTTTATTGATTAGGGTAGTCCCAGTGTGGATGTACTATAGTTTGTCTATTCACTCACTGAATGCTATTTGGCTTGTTTTCCATTTTGAGTCGTTATGAATAGAACATTCACATACAGGTTTTTGTGTAAACATGAAGCTTTCATTTCTCTTGTGTGTAGGAAAGTGATTGCTGAGTCATATGATAAGTATATGTTTAATGTTGTAAGAAGTTTCCAAATGATTTTCCAGAGTGTACCGTTTCCCATCCCACCAATGCCTGGGGGTTTATTTGCTCTTCATTCTCACCTCCACTTAGTATTGTCCATATTTATTTTAGCCATTCTAATAGGCATCTAGTGATACCTCATTTTGTTTTTAATCTACATTTTTCTTATGTTGCTGGTTGTTAAGGAGCTTGTTGTGTAATTTGCCGTGTGTAGGTCCTGACTAGTGAATGCCTGTGTAAGTCCTTTGCTGATATTTAAATTGGATTGTTTGTTTTCTTGTTGAATATTCAGTTATTGATATATTCTGTGTATAAGTTCTTTGTCCAATGTAATTTGCAGATATTTTCTCCCAGAGTGTGACTTATCCTTTTATTCTCTTAACTGTATTTTATAGAGTAAAAGCTTTTAATTTTAATAAGCTGTACTTCAGAAAGTTTTTCTTCTGTGGATTGCTTTTTGGTATCTTATCAAAGGTGTCATTACATAACCCTAGATCATAAACATATTATCCTATGGGTTTTTTAAAAAAGGGTTTTAAGCTTTTCATTTGTATTTAGTTCTATTACTAATTTTGATTTGATTTTTGTTAAAGGTATAAAGTTTAGGCCTAGGTTTCTTTTATTTTTCTCTTTCTCTTTTCAGCATATAGATGTTCAATTATTGCAACATCGTTTGTTGAAAAGACTATCGTTTATCTGTTCATTTTGAGCCTTTGTTAAAAAATAAGTTTTTTATATCTGTAGCTGTATTGCAGCTGTATTTCTGGACTCTCTGTGTTGCATTGATCTAATGTCTATCCAGTGGTCAGTGCCACACACTCTTCATTACTGTAGTTTTGTAGTAAGTCTTGAAATCAAAGATCAGTTCTCCAGCTTGTTCTTGCTCAAAATTGTTCTCTATTCTCGTTCCTTTGCCTTATTATATATTTTAGAATCAGCCTGTCAATATCCATGAAACCCCACTGGGTTTTGGCTGGAATTTTGTTAAGTGTATAGATCAATTTGAGAATTGACCTCTTTACTGTGTTAAGGCCTTTAATCCATGAACATTGTGTAAGCCTCTCTATTTAGTTCGATTTACTTTCATTTCTTTTCTCAGTGTCATGTAGGTTCCAGAATACAAATCCTACATACATTTTGTATTTTTTAGTTCATTTTTGTGTTATTTTGAAACTGTTCATTACTATATATAACAATACTCTTGGTTTTTGCAAAAGGAAATACAAAAGGGCATTTTCTTCTTCTTTCTGTGGACTAAGAGACTCCTTCCTGCTCCTTGACCCTGAGCTGCAGGGCTTCTCCTTACACTCTCTCTTACATCCACTGTCTGCTTCCAGGTTTTGGGCTGCCTTCAGTTCTGGCTGCATAGTGGAGGGGAAAATGGCATTTTGAATTCTGGTCTTCTCCAGTCCACCTGCTCCAATTTAATTTGAGTTCTCCAATTGTTGCTTCCTGCATTCTGAGTTTTATAGTTGTAGTCTATTGGAGAGACAGAGTAGAGTGTTTACTTCATCTTTCCTAAAACTATACCCAATACCAATGTGTTTGCAGTAACCAAAATTAACTCTTTTAAATCACATCCCAAGTTCTGTTTGCTATTAGCAGGCAAGCCACCTATGTGCTGAGATCTCATAGCATATTTCCCTGGTCTGCTGTCAGGAAAATTGTATTGTAACTGTTTTCCCAACTCTAAGTACCAGGCTCTTATTTATAATCTTAAAGCATTTATTAGGGGAAAATATAACATTTTGAATCTTGAGTTATTATAATTGAATATTTGATGTCTGAGGAACATATTTGTGACAATTTTCCTTAAAGAAAAATTATAATTGTATCTGAAATTATGTTTGAAAGAAGAACTGCTTTTGCTGGCAGCCTTGACAAACTAGAGAGGATTGAAGGATCCATATTTTAAAAACAAATGTTTGCATAAAATAAATTGTGTGAAATTTGATGTTACACGCTTAAAAGTTTTATATAAATGATGAGAGGTCGAGGCAGATATTTAAAACAAATAATAAACTTTCTTAATTTGAATAGGAGTCTCAGATTTTATCTTTTATTCACTACTTTAAAAGCTGCTGATTTATCCAGTCAGAAATCCTTCAGTGAGAGCATTAACATTTCTTTTTGTGTTGAAATAAGGGTAAATACTTTTTCTTTTCAATTTGTTGGTCACTTTTGCACTTAAACTTCATTTTAGGTGTGCCAAGCACAAGCCAGTATAACCAACCACAGATTTCTGACTTCATTTCCAGTAATAACTGTTCTTTTAAGTATAAATTTTAATTAATTCTGCAATCCAGCATAATAAGATAGAGGTATAGTTATGGGTTTTTAGTTTTATTCTGGTTTCACCTGAAACTGAATATATTTAGTAGCATTTATATCTGTTGTAATATTTTCTTGCATAGGGAAAAAGTAAACAAAGTAGTTCTGGGCTGGGGGAAAAAGTTCTCACCTGCTTCAAGAGTGTTCTGCATTCCCTCTTGTTTTTCTTGGAAGGAAAATGTGCCATAGCCCAAAAAACATATGTAATCAGATCTTCTTGAAAAGACTAGTTGAGACAATATCTGAGTTATGCCGCATTTCGATGAAGGCTAGAAGTCTGAAGGGAGGACTGGGTTCCTGGTCATGGTGAAACCAGAGGCTTTGGAATCTGCAAGATCTGGGTTTGGATCTAAGTTTTGTCTCTAAAATGGTGAATGTGTTGCTTACTGACTGAGTTTCTTCTCTTAGATACAAGTAATTTACCTACTTAATTTATAGACCTGCTCAATGAATTCTAAGAACATTTGTAAAGGAACCCCAAACCGTGCCTGCCATGAGGTGGTATACTCATTGGGAAATAGTGCCTGTATTGTCCAATTGCTACAGCAAAATAGTACGTTGTTTAGAATTTCTGAGCTCTGTGAAAGATGACTTGCTAATGTTCAGCCTTGATAGATAGCAAGGATACTGATTAGTTAATTGAACAGGGTACCCAGTATTGGGCCGGAGCACCCTAGTTTGCAGTTTGCTTACATTCCTTGGAGCTGAGACAGAGTAGTAACAGGTTTAGAGTAAGGTTTGGGCGGGACAGTAGCCTTGGATCTGTGGGTTGTCCGGCTATTTGTTTATTATCATGTTTTTAATTTTTTCAATTACATTTTACATTCAGTATTATTTGGTATTAGTTTCAGGTGTACAGCATAGTGTTTAGATAATCAGGTACTTCATGAAGTGTTTAAGCTTTTCTTCCTTTAGCTTTTTTGTGAATAGAGAAATGCCATCTCACAAACACAAGTGTTCTTATGTCATCTGTAGCACATGATGGAGTGATTAGACACCCACAGAGGATTAAATTAGACATTTTAGACTTTAAGGTGAGTTTTAAGGTATTAGACTGCATGTGCCTGAGAAAACTGACCATCTTATGTGGTATCTCTAGCTGTATACAGGGTCCAGTGAGGGGATAGAAACCACACTGTTGGTTAAATGGGAAATTTAGTATAAGAAATTATTAACTATGATAAAAGAGTAACTATAATATATAAGGAAATAATACATGACTCCGTATTGTTGAGGGAGAGTCACCAAGGAAGGACAAACTGGCTAAGGGTTCAGACCTGTGTGGAGAAGGTGGGGTTCAGCCCCTGAAGCAGGAAGCTTGCCGGTTTTGACAGACTGGAGTTGGTTTGGAGTTGCTGAGCGAAGAGTCCACCCTCTGCGGTCCAGGTGGGGAACAGGCATGGACACACAGTGGGAGTCTGAATGCTGGAGGCGGCAGGAGTTCTTCCAAATGAATGTGATGGCAGGGATGGGAAGGGTGGGATGGTAAATGGTTGGGGGTCACAGAAGCAGCTGCTGCTTGGAGTGTGACCCTCTGGGTCACAGGCGATTGTGTTTAGGCTGAGACGGGCCCTGCTGCGAGAGTATACACACCAGCATGGGCGAGATGTCTTCAGAGCCTTCAGTCAGTGTGGCAACTCTGGTTTCAATGTTAAGAGGACTTTGGAAAGGTTATTTCTGGAAGGAGGCTGCAAGATCATAGGGGGATGGTGTTCTGCGTGCATGTCTTCACCACTACCCACCCACGCCCCAGCCCAGGTCTGGCATTCCAGGAAGCCCCTTCCATTGCAGTGTCCCTCTAGTACCCTCTGTAGAAAAGCTTAGCATCATGTGTACTTTAAACAGGAGCTGCATAAGGGAATTCCATTGTTTATTACAGGGCCTGCCTTGAGGGGTCCACTTGGAACTGAGAGGCAGTAAATTGATAATTCACACAGCATCTTTCATTTTTGAAAAGAGATGTTATGCCAGTTTATTCAATCTGTAAACTATGCAAAATGGAAACTTGATACTCGTTTTGCCTTGCATACAACTTCTGTCTTCTGAAAGAATGATTGATTTGTAAAACAAACGAGAACTTAAATCATACCAGTGGTGCGTGGAAGACCCGCTGCACTTCAGTCACAGCATCTTTCAGATCTGCTGGAAGCTGTTCAGGTTTGCAGCAGTGGGTCTCACGGTATTTTATGGTCCTCTTGGTGCAACGGGTGTTTGGGGTTGTCATTTATGTTTACGGGGAGAAGCTGCAGGTCCCTCTTTCCCCCTCTGTTACCCTTTATCACCATCCCTCCCTGCCATCTTCTTCATTGCCTGGCAGATTTCAGCCGGCAGGGACCCAACACAGCCTAGTTTAGGAATGTCTGCACGTGAAAGGGCTTTCAGTCATGTACTGACATTTTACCTGTAACTGGTATCAATAAGAATCCTAAAGGTAATGCCTTTTTTAGTTCTAGCCTTGTAAATGGCATTGACTTTTGGAAGCTTTATGTGAAATAATGTCAGTTAATTTTTTTCCCATTAGACAATTTTATTCCTGTATCACTTCCCCTTCTTTTGGGAAGACCAGCAACTTCTATCTATCATCATGCACCATAAAATTTTATGAGAAGTTGGTGGCCTGTACAGAAACCCAACCTATTTTTAAGGTTTTTATTAATTATAATTAATTTATATTAATATTACTTTATTATGAATAACACATACCCACTGTAAAATGTTAAAAGATATTAATGTTCAAAAATAAAGCAATATTTTCTTATCTAGACATTATCCTATTTATACTTCAATGTGTAGAATTCTGGATTCATTTATTTCCACACACGTTTTGTTTTCACCAAAATGAAATGCTGTTTTAGCCATATTGGTTTACCGGCTGCTTTTTCTGCTGATTCTCTTCACCTTTCCATGTCGATACGTTTTTATCTTATGTAATACCCAGTTCCTTCTCACCTTGGCTCAATTGCCTCCAAAACATTTACATGTTTTAAAGTAGTTTATCCTACTTTAGATATTACGAGCTGACCTGGGACTTTGATGTACATCGGGTTATGACCTGTAAACTTCTTCCTCCAGTGACAATGACTTTTTAAAGAGACAGAGCCAATTGCCCTATAAAATATTGGGCTTTCTAGAGTTTTTTATTGCTTCCTTTTGGTGTTTTTAGCTTGTTCTTAAATCCCTGTATATGAAAAAGTTAGAGGTAGGCAACATGGATTCAAGTTCAATGATTTTTGACTAGGATGCATTTTAGGTGGTGCCGTGTGTCTCACAGCGTGTCATGTCAGGGAGCAGGGTGACCAGGGGACCACTGCTCACGTGGCCCGCTCTGTAGACCACTGTGCTAGCGCTTCTTCTGGAGGCTGCCAAGCCTGGGTGTCTTATATCTGGTGTTCTACTTATTCCTAATAATAAAATAAAAATTAAAAAAGACCTTTATACATTTCCTGTAAAGTTGTTTTAGCATCTCTTGGGTGAAACTTTGAAATGATTTTTAAAGAAAATGTAGGTTTTTAAAGTATCTTAAATATTTTAGATGTATGTTCTATATGATTTTATTTAAAAAAGCATAGTATGGCAATTTAAACCCTGCAAGAGGTGTGAGGAAGACATTGCATACAATCCTGGAGAGACTCAATTTAACTGGGATGGTTATTGATCAGTCTATCTACTCCATGGGCAAGAAAAGTTTAGAAGATATTAACAGTGATAAATGTAATAAAACATAGTAAGTAAAAAATTTTAGTAATAATTCCATTAAAAAAATAAGTGCCATTTAATTAATTTTTTAACCTTGAGGAAATTGTCTGTTTTTATCAAAAGTAAGTTATCATGTTCCCATTGCAGTTTCTTTTCTATGTCTGTTTCTCTCTCTCATTATCATACTCGTATATGATAACATTCCTCTTCTGTTGAAGAATTTTCAGTTTCTATCTTTTTAGCTGTGTGAGTGCTTCAAAATTCTGTATTGCTTTTAAAATTTTTTTAAAGGCCTTCCCTTTAGAATGTTATAAAGGAGTAACTTTGAAAGAAACATCTAGGGTAGTTTCCCTTTCAAAATAAACATATTTGATTACTTGATATGTGGAAGCAACTTTTCCCTAGAGATGAAGATGAGAAGAGTCCTAGAAGGAAGTGGGGTGAGTGAAGACTGGTAACTGTGATAAGTATTTCTCACAATTCACTTTTGTTTGTGTTGGCTTTTGCAGTTGGCATTGATTTAGAAGGCTTAAAAATTCATATTCATTGCTTTCCTTAACAATACTAGGTCTTAAACACTAGGACTTGTTCTTGTTGGGTGGGGAAAGGATTTGTGAGTTTGACAATGTCTTTTGCTCCTTTTTTTTTTTTTTTTGATAGTTCTTGTTGACTTAATAAGAAAGCACAGAACAACTAAGGGTAGGGGCTGGGGATGTCCGTGTCTTTCACCATCAGCCTTTGTATGGGGGATGCAGTTGCCTTGTGGTTCCTGGGGAGTTCAAGTACTTGTGCCATACGCGTACTGAGCCCCAGTTAGTCCGGTTCTCCTTCCTTCTGCTGTCACTGCATTATTTTTAGAAGCATGCACCTGACTGAACAGTGGAATTTGCCAAATGATATGGAATTTGCTGGGCCATTATTATGTTTAGTAAAGAGTCACTGAAATGTCAGAATTTTAAATATGGCATTGTGTAATTATTCATAATATTTGGCATTTTCTCTCACCTGGTTTTTGTTTTCCCTACTTGCCTCACTCCAACCCCTCCCCCAAATCACCTGAAATGAACTTTTGTTTGTATACTTCTGAAACTCCTTACCAGGACCACCCCCAGGTATAAGATGTCTCTCACATTCAAAGACATTCTTTTTACTCTTCCTAGGTAGCATTTAGAGAAGTTCAGTGTTCTTTGATCTTACATCTGTGGAATGATTTACGGTATGCATAATTTAAGCCTTACAATAACCCTGTAAGAATAGGTAGTGCTATCACCAGGATACAGAAGAGAAGGCTGTGGCTCAACTTCCACCCTTTCAGTTTTGAGGTTTGGGTTTTTCCTTCTGAAGAGATTGCCTTAAAGGCGGGCGATTTTTTTTTTTTCTTCTTAACACAGAGGGCTCTGCTGTTCTTTCCCTCAGATTCATTCTTCCTCTTGTAAGTATGAATGCCCTTGTGCTTGTAAATAGACAACCATATCATTTGTGGACAGGGGTCTTAATTATGATTAAATAATTAAGTAATTTACTTAAAGGCTGTTGTAATCATCTGGCAAAACTTTTCACAATGTGAAAAGACACACAACACACACAAACACAAATCTCAAATCTGTAATTGAAAATTGCTTTTCTAATAAATGACCCCAGTGATTTTCATATTTCATGCTTGGTTTTGAATTGTTGAATGGTTCCTCATAAAAATATCTTTCTTATTCTTTTACATAATAGAATGATTTTTTTTTTTTGTATTCCTTGTTTCATGAAGACCCATTAATGTTGGAAAGGCATTTCATGTAGAACTTAATATGGAAACTATAAAAACAAAAGTCTCTCAAAGTATGTTTCCAGGTCATTGTGATTTTAGTCATAAGAATCTATGCAAGAACATGCCATATTTTTCAGACTATAAGATGCGCTTTTTTTCTTTTTCTTCCCCCCCCCAAGTTTGGAAGGAATAATGGTTGTTAATGCTGCTGTTGAGTTCTATTTACATTTACATTGGTATAATATTATGTTATTTATGTTATTAAATATTTTACCACATTTTTTTGCTTCAAAATTTTTTTTCCCATTTTCTTCCTCTAAAACCTAGGTGGTCTTATGGTCTGAAAAATATGGTAGATACCTTCCACCATAATACAAATGCATTTATTTTTCTTCTAGTATTTTCCATCAAAATAAAATGTATGTCAAAATTACATGTGAAAGTATTGTACTTAAAATTAAATTTTGTTAAGTAAAATATATCACATTTGTAAAAGGGTCAGTTTTGGTATTACTGGAAATCTCAGATGGTATGATGTCCCCTTTTTAAAATTTATTTTTTAAAGAAAAGACTGAAACTTTCTTTAAAAAGTTTTATAATTCACTGTCTTTTAGCAGAGTTTGGTCCAGCTGAAAAAAAAGTTCCATATATTTCTACAATGTAAATAGTGTGTAAATCACCGCAGAAGGAATAAATTGTGTTTCAGAAGTCTGAATCACATTCTACTGAGGGGGTGAGTTTGGCCCATAAGGGTAAATTTAAGAGTTTCTGCCTGTTTCTATGGAATTATTATTGCAGTATTGAATATTGGAAGTAAGAAGCAGAAGTTTTTTCCAGGATAAGTAGTGACCCCGATTGGAAATTTAGTGGAGTTTCATAGTAAGAATGTTTATGTGTGGAAACTGTAGGGTGTATCCTGCAATGGAATGTCTGCTCCAACTAGAAATTCCAGGGTGTAGTAGGACTAGAAAGGAATTAACTCTGGGGTGAAGCAGCAGAGGTCACTTAGTCTGCCTAAATTTTTTTTTTTTTTAGATTTTATTTATTTATTTTTAGAAAAAGAGGAAGGGAGGGAGAAAGAGAGGGAGAAAAACATTAATGTGTGAGGGAGACATCAATCGGTTGCCTCTCACACACTCCCAACCGTGGACCTGGCTTGCAACCCCAGGCATTGCCTTGACTGGGAATTGAACTGGCAACCTTTTGGTTCACAGGCCAGCACTCAGTCCACCCAGCCACACCAGCCAGAGCCTAAATTTTTATTTTTAGGGCAGTATTTTTTGATGGGCGAGATCTCCACAGAATGTATATGTTCAAACAGGTTCTCTCTCTATACAAAGCATCAGTAAAAAATTGATGTTTCAAAAATTTAAATATTTCTAGAAGTATTATAGAGCCAAAAACTTTGAAGTGACTTGAATGGGATTTTTTTCACTATGATATCTAATGGTTATTAAGGTGCTTTACTTACATAATTTTAATAAAAACACTATGTGATTGATACTGCTCAATTTGAAAGTTGATGAAATTGAGGCTTACAGAGGTTAAATAATTTGCCTAAGGCCATGTAGTGAGTAATGGAATTAGAATTTGAACTTAGGCCTTTTGAGCATAGGTTAAATATTTTTTAAATCTTGATCTTATTGTGAAAAGCTAACCATTTCCAAATCTGAGATAACCAAGATCCTAACTCTGTTCTTTCAAAAGCCAATGGGAATTCGTTTTGGAAGTATATTTACTGCTTACTTAAAATATCGTCTCTGATGTGTCTATCAAAGGAGTATTTGGATTAAGAACAAAATAATTGAGTACATATCTGAGCCTTTCTGATACTTTAATGTAAATGCATACTCCCAGTTTTTAGCTGCAGAACATAAAAGAAAAATTAGCTGTTTTGAACAGAAGAAAACCTAATACAGGGAGTGATGATGATGAAAGTGTCAGCAGCTTGGAGCATCAGGGCCCTGGCCAGGCCTTCAGGGGCACGGCGCCCCTTCCCTGGCCTACCTGATGCACAGCTGCCTCTGCTGTCATCAGGAAGGTGAGCACAGCTGTGATCCAGGAGTCACGAAGACACCTCCTCATATGGTGGCTCTGATGCTACCCTGTGAACGTTGGATTCATTCCAGGAGAAAAATGATTATCCCATGTTTTGTTAAAACCCATGAAATTAGTGACTGGACAATGGAGTGCTGCTGTAATAAAACCCAATCATGACACTGCTTACCTCACTTGTTCCTTCCTAATCTTATGACTGTTTATCTACATAGCAGACCCCTAGTTGAAAGGAAATCTGCCATAAGAAGTATTTAGGGCTTGGCCTCTGTTATACAGGAAGACACACAAGACGGAAGTTGATATGGAGATTGAGAACCAGTCCACTATATCCACCTTACCAAACTGAACTAACAAGCAAAACACAGACAGACTCATAGATGGAGAACAGATGACAGCTTAGTGGGAGAGGGTGGGGAGGGTGGGGGTGGTAGTTGGTGGGTGGAGGGATTGAGCAAAAAGGAAAAAGGCATCCTGGACAAGGATAATAGTGTGGTGATTGCTGCGGGGAGGGTGGTATAAGGGAACTAAATGGTAATGGAAAAAATATAATAAAGATTTTATATTTAAAAAAAGAAAGAAAAAATGAGAGCAATGGATGAGACCTTACTTTGTTTCCATGGCCACATTTCCTGACCTTCCTCACCCCTAGTACTCATTAAAATCCCACCTTTGGCCTTTCTGGTCACGTATCCTGTGGAAGATTCATTAGATTTTTCCCCCAGTGTTTTGAGTAGGTGGATTTATGGGTGATAAGATTTTTTTTTTAAATCTATGCTATTAGAGGCTTTCTCTATGAATAAATACTTTAAAAATACATATTTGAGTAATATATGTAATTTTTGAGTAATTTTTAAATTTTGAAAAATTGGATATTATAACAAGTAAGGCAAAGATATTAGAGCTAAATGCTAGTTCTTCATCCCAGAATACCAGAAAAAATAATTAGCAGATATAAGTCTAGGAGAGTGTCCTAAATCTATTATATCTCTGGGAGTATATTCTGCAGAATACTTTTTAAAAGGTAAGCTGCAGGGAATCAAGTATATGTGTACAATATGAATTTTTACATATGTATTTATATACTTTTTTCCTGAGTGGTAAGTAATTAAGATATGGATTTTACCAGATATATCTGATGGAAGTGGTGTTTAGATAGTACATTGTAAGACAATCATTCAAGTTTTGCAGAAGTGTGGAGAGGAAGTAATTTTTAAGCTAGAATTTTGTGTTTTGGCATTGTTTTTAGGTCAGTTGCCTAAAATTGTCAAAAGTTTAATTGGTTTCTAGGGAGAAGTAGAGTATCCTCCGAAGCACATTTCCTTATTGATAATTGGTGCTGTGTTATGTAAACCATGTTTTGTTTTCTGGAGTTCCTTGTGCAGTCTTTCCATTTTCTTTCTTTACTTATCCTCTTAAAAGCTTTTGCATTTAATGAGCAAATATGAGATACCAGTTTATAATTTAAGGGAAAAAACGAATAAGCAGGCTCTTTGTTCACGTTTAATTACAGATTATTTGTATTTCATGTTTTTGTCTTGATATTATATTTTTGTCTCTTTAATCTGTATCTTCTCAATGCATTTATACAGAAGGAGAAAAAAAAACAACTGGTAAGCTTAAAAAAAAAACTTCCTATTTTGGAAGTATTCACTGTTCTATTATCGGCCGTAGGTATAAAACATCCATCATCTTAAGGGCAGGAAAGTAAGTAGTAATCTTTGCTAAGAAATTATCCAGTTGTACTCAATTATTACTTCTTTTTGAAAATGTTCTATAAAAGGAGTAATTGCAGAGAGAATATCTGCAATTACAATCTAGATTTTAAGAAATAGGCTTGCTGATTATAGGTTGCCAGGTGGATACCTAAGTAGTAATTGAATCAATCTCATATTTTCATCTATTTTGAAATCTGAATAGAAATAATACAATGCTAAAAGAATCGATGGATTAACTCTGCATTCAGCTGTACTCTCTGAACCTCTGGACAAACACAACTTCAGCTTCACACCTCATTCTGCTTCTCCTTGTTATTTTTGTTCTTCAAGAACATTTCATTTCCTCATTCTCCTGAGCACAGAAGTAATATTAATATTGGCTTTTCCCTGTACTCCATTTTGCTTCATGTTATTCTATATTTTTTGTGAGGGGATATGAACAATGAAGACCTTGGAGACTCGTACCATCTGGCCAAATACTCGCCATGATCTCTACAGCTGCCCATCTTCCACCAGGTTTTCTCAGTCCCCTAACCTGTCACCATGATCTCCATCCATTAAGATGAGGTATTTGACTCATCCAGTCTATCTTAATGTTTCAATCACTTATTTAAAAAGAAACATACCAAAACCCCTTTATTGTACTCTTGCAAACTGTCTCCCTTGTTACTGAAATTAGCATACCTCAAATGACACATGCAGAAATGCCATTCACTCTACACATCTTGCCTTCCTCCTTTTCCTATTAAATCTCTTTTGTTCTTTATATATCTTTAATATTTTTGAATTTTTCTAGTTATCTGACTTCTCATGGACTTACTTCTCTGTTCTGTCTAACCTCAGGGTCAATCATTTTAACTCTTTTAATAGCTGGCTCAATTTTAAGCTTCCTCATATCCATATATAAACTTTTGCTCAACGTCCTCCTATCATAAAACAAAATCAGCCTAAAGTATAGCATCTCCCATTTCAGTTCTCCAGCTGTTGGATGCTACTGGAGGAGAAACGTGGGCCTAGATAACCTCCATGGAAGCTATTAATATCACCTTTTTCTAGATTTAAAGCAAAAAGAAACTGCAGGGTTGGGTTTGAACACAGGCTTTCTGATGCATGAGAGCACAATGGATGCAGAAATTCTAAATGTCACATCTGCAAACCAGTCTTTCTTGGAGGAGAAAGTCTCTCTCCCTTGATTGTCAAAGACACTCGGACTTCACTCTGGACCAACTTTAGCCAGTCTCCTTAGCAGTTCCTATGGCCAAAGTAATGCCAGCCTCTGAGTGTTTTGAACTTCAGTTATTGCCAATCACAGTAGAAAGGTTGTGAAATTTTGCTTCTTGTTTTAGGCCATTTGCAGCCCACTCCTGTAGATAGCTTATGGGAATTGATCCCATCTAATCACCAGGACTGCTAAACTGTACAAGAAGTATGAGATGGATGGTGGGGAGTAACTGACAAGAGTCTGTTACAGTGGCTGATACTTTTATTCAATATAAAGGCCTCACATTTTTAAATTCTGATAATTTATTTCAGGTTTGCTTCAGAAGTTTAGAAAATTAATCATAAGAGAAGATAGTTCGTAATTAATAACGGAATAATTTTGAAGGGTGTATTTTCTTTAGAAGCCTCATATGGGAGTAGAAAAGGTATTATTATAGTAATTCCAAGTTGGTAGTTTTATGAGCCATATAAACTGGAAGATTAAGGATAAAAAATAATTGAGATTGTACGTGAAAGTGTAGCTCAGGTGGTTCACCAAGTAATCTATGGTGGATGGCAAGTAAATGAGGCTAGGATATTTATGTAAGGAGTCAGATGCACAGAGAGGGGCTGTTATAATCAGAGGATGGAGTATTAAAGTTTTATCTTTCTGATGTGGTGATGTTTCAGGCAATGACAAGGTACTCTGGTGATGGAGGACAGCTTAAGAGGCCATGAACTAAGTAGGATGAACCACCAATACTGACATTGAAATTTGTAGCAATAAGTAAGAGGAAGTTTACTAATAGCCAGATGTCAAATTCCTCAATGTTTGTAGAAAGTGAATTGGGGTTCACCTAGATGGTGAGACCAATGGAGGAAAGTGCATGGTTGTTAGTGAACTGGGGTAATAAGGTAGTTTGGACGAAGCACAAAGGAAAATGCTGACATTGTTCCCTTTCCTGATGTGCAGAGGCAAAGGGAGAATGAACAGACTCCATTGCAGAAGTTTATGATGGAGATGGCATAATTGAGGAAAACAAAGTTACAGGGTTGGGCAAAGTAGGTTTACAGTTATGACTACGTGAAACACAGAGTTTATTCTTTTATTATTGTATTATTTTCCATATGAACAACTGTAAACCTACTTTTTCCCAGCCCTGTAGGTAAGCTTCTTGGGAATTGGAGAGCAGGTCCACAAGTGCAATAGAAAGGGGTACGAGTAGGGGGTTGGTGAGAAAGAACCTGGACAAGTGACACTTAAGCTACTCTGGGCAGTGATTATGGCCTGTGGACCCGAGGGGGATGGAGCTGCAAAATACTGTTCATTCAGGCTCTCTCTGATGGAATTTGAGACTTTTTTTTTAAGTTTTATCACTGGCTATTGCTTGAGTCATTCCTCCTAAATGACTCATTAAACTAAACTGCTTGCTATTCTCCACGCCCCATATGTGCCTGCCTCTAGTATATACATTTAGTTTCCCAGAAACGATTCCCTTAGCCCATCTCAACGTCTAATATCCACGTTCCATTAGACCATATTGACCTTCACCTCCTCCAGGATGTTTTTCTTTATACTTCTGCCCAGATATTTACTCTCTGTTTTATTTGGCATGAATTTTGGGATGCTTTGTGCCCATGTTATTTTGTGTGTGTTTATAGGAGGACAGAATATTTTAATGGATTTCCGGTACTATCTAGCACAGTGCTTTGTCCTCTAAATGTGTATAATACCTTGTTGAATATGGCAGTCAGACGTACTCCAGATGTAATGTAGGAAGCGTTCCATGTGTTTAAATATACCCGGTTCCTTTAGTTATGCACAGGGTCAACTTTGTTAACCAGAATTATTTTTACACTCAGAAAAATTATATATTGACCTTAGGATACAAAATTAGATTTGTTGTCATTTTTCAATGTCAGAGCTTTATTTCAGTTTCTTTATCAGCTTTAGCTGTCTATTTTGTACCTGTCTAATATAAAAACCCCCACCCCCCTCTTTTTTTAGGAAGGTGTCCGGTTTCCTCTTTTTTTTTTTTTTTTTTTAATCAAAGAAGGCCTCAGCTATGCCCATGTGGGAGATTCCTGTTTTCTTCCTGGAGAATAAGCTTTAGATGTTATTTTTCCTTTCTTGGGCTCAAACACCATTTAAATCCCCCAGCAAATAGAAAACGTAGTTAAATAATGCCTGGGATTCTGTTTAAAGTTTATTTTTGCTGCCATATTGACTACCAGCAGTTACATTATCTCTCACTTTTGGAGCTTCTAGCTCATGAGAAAACGTTTGGTGCAACTTTCCGTATCAACCCCTGCTTGAAGTTGTGGCCCTCTCTCTGTTTCCTCATGAAGAGCTTTGTCTGTTGTTTTATTTTGCCTAAAAAGAAAACACAACAAACAAAAACACTCCACTCTTTATATCTTCGACTATTTCAATTTATTTGTAGGGTTTTCTAAAAGTATTTTTTTGTGAGTGTCCAAATACCCTTTACTATCTATTCTTCATAGTCATCCTTTTAAAAAACGTCACTTATTGACTTTTTTAGTACCAAGGGAATTGAAAAATGAAAATGACAAATTTCTTGGCATAAAGAAGTCTACCATGTTGGGATGGAAATAGATAAATGCATAAAAGTGTTATATAGAGCTTTCACAGTCCAACTACCTGTGAGTGGCCCCTAAGTGTTCAGTGACCATAATATAAGGGACTAGAATGTTCCGGTGGGAGGAAGAGGAAGAGATTAGGGATGTCTTTTTCGAGGAATTAACATTAGAACCGTCCTTTTGAGACAAACTGCTTTGGACTTGGATATGCTTATCAAGTGATTTATCACGTGCTTGGAAGTGTTTATCAAGTGATTTCTGCATGCTGTACCTATGATAATAGTCCTTTCTTCTTTGAGGATCTTAAAGTCTTTGAAAACATAAAACATGCATAAATGAAAACAGCATTTCAGTCAATCCATAAAATTACTATGAATGAAGTTGGAGATAAGTGCTGTGAACACTATGAAATGAGAGAAATCACCACAAGCAAAGGAAAGAAAGGAAGCCCGAGAAGGTAATAGTCTACTTGGCCCTGCTGCTTCTTTCTGCACCCTGGTCTGGCTGCCTCTGCCTCATGTCCAGTTTAGCGCTTGCAGAGAAAGTGTGACAGTACCCACTCCCATCAGGACTATGTGATGGTTTTAACTTCATTCTTACCTCTTGCTTAAAGTATTAAGATGCCTCATACCATTAACTCTGAATCTCGGAAGTGTTCGGAATGTCTGGGCTGAAGGAGGAGATTTTTAGTGTTTGGTTTTGGCCACCCCAGCCCTATGTTCCTGACACTGCTGACTGGCGGAATGGCCTTTGTGAGGGCTACAGTCCTCAGCCGAGATCCTTGTATTCTCCCTTTCTGAAGACTTTTGGGAGTTAGGTATTTACTGTTAGATTATTGCTGTAAAAGTCCAAAATACATGGTCATCATAATGACATACTAAAGGCTTAATCTTCCCTTTACTTAATAAAAGAAACAATGTTGGAAACCTAGATAATCTACTGAACTATTAATGACATTTTAAACATAACCATTTTGTTTTAAATATATCTTTCTTTTGGAAAGTTATGTTTTTAGGTGATAAAACTGTACTTGCAATGGATTTTTTTAATCCTCACCCAAGGATATGTTCATTGCTTTATGGAGAGAGAGGAAGGGAGAAAGAGAAAGAAAGAAATATATGTGTGAGAGCGAAACATCCATCAGTTGCCTCACATACGTGTTCCTACAGGATTCGAACCTGCAACCCAGGTATGTGCCCTGACTGGGCATCAAACCTGCAACCTTTTGGTGTATGGACTGGTGCTTCAACCAACTGAACCTTCTGGCCAGGGTGCAATGGATTTTTAATATATTTGAAACATGCTAATACTTTAAACTTTTGTTAAGTATTATTTAATAATTGCTATATTAATAGAAATATTACTTTTATATCCTAATTGTTATTATGAAGTATAAATTTTTCATCAGAAATCTACTATTATATTAACAACAAAATTTACCACTTTAACCACTTTAACGTGCATAGTACAGTAGCATTTAATACATGTACAGTGGTTTGCAGTCATCATCATTCAGTTCTAGAACGTGTTCGTCATTCCACACCCCACACCCCCACCAAGCCCCTGGCAACCCGTTAATCACAGTTTGCAAAATAATGTAAATACGCTGTTTTGATTTTTCTTGTTCAGTTTATATAGTGGTATAATACTTTTCTATTGTATTTTAGACATATTTTGGTCTGTTGAGTATTTTTTTAAGATACATTAACCAACATAGACAGTTTATTTAGGGATGAGTAGGTCTACTTTAAAAAATGTATATAATATTAAAGCATTAGTAATTTTATTAATGGAGTAAACAGAACTCACAAAATTAAAAATAAGTGGTAAGAGTATAATAAAGATCACATATTTCTTAAGAGTTCATAATACTTGAGCTTTCATAATGCTGTTATAATCACACTAGCCACCAAGGTTATCCACACCTTTGTGATCTGTGGAAATCTCAAAAGTATTGTCTAAATAAAAAATATCCTAAATTAGCCCTGGCGGGTGTAGCTCAGTGTATTGAGCGCGGGCTGCGAACAAGGCATCGCAGGTTCGATTCCCAGTCAGGGCACATGCCTAGGTTGCAGGCCATGTCCCCCAGCAACCGCACACTGATGTCTCTCTCTCTCTCTCTTCTTCCCTTCCCTCTCTAAAAATAAATAAATAAAATCTTTAAAAAATATCCTAAATTAGATAGATAAAATATTCCTTTTTTTCTACTGGATAATCTTCTCTGAGTCTAACAACAACAACAAAACACCATTGAAAATATAATGCACCCTGGCTGGTGCGGCTCAGTGGACTGAGTGCCGGCCTGGGAACCGAAAGGTTGCTGGCTCAGTTCCCAGTCAGGGCACATGCCTGGGTCCCCAGTTGGGACATGTGAGAGACAATCAATCGACGTTTCTCTCACATGGATCAGTTGGTTGCATCTGCCCACGAAAGGTCACTGGTTTGATTCCTGGTCAGGGTACATGCCTGTGCTGAGGTCCAGGTCCCCTGTCAGGGCACCAGAGGCAACCAATCAGTGTTTCTCTCCCTCTCTTTCTCCTTCCCTTCCCTTCCCTTCTCTCTAAAACAAACAAACAAACAAATATTTTAAAAATTATTTAGGAAAATATTTTTACATTTTCTCTAAAAAGCAGAAATGATGTTTGAATACCTTGATGTCTATTGAAAGTAGGTCTATTTTCTTTTTTTTTTTTTCATTTTTGGTTTTCTTTGTGCGTATGTTCCCTTTTTTCTCTTCTATATGTACTCTGTACTGAAAGTATTGAGTACACATAAAAAAGCTCTTTCACAGGTAAAGCCTTTGAAACAAAATCATGCTGGAATATTTAATTTGGAGCATATTTGGGATTACATTTTACTTTAAATTTAGTGGATAAGAGCACAGGTCTTGAATCAGCCTGCCAGGTTCAATCCTGCCTCCCATGTATACTGTGTCATTGACTGACCCTCCAAATAGCTGTTATCCTTATGTATCTTGCGAATAAGCAGAGTGTCTGTTTGCGTTGTTAGAAAGAATGAAACAGTGCCCAAGCAGCACTTTAAAAAGAGCCTGGTCTGAAAAGTGAATGAACCTTAGCTTTTGCTTAGGATCGTAATGATGCCAAAGCATTATTTTAACTAAAAATTAAATATTAGGCAAACATTTCTACAAATTGTTGGTAGCAGTTTTATTTTTAGTGACATTTTACAAAATTCATTCTTTCTCCATAAGTATTCATGTACTTTTTTTCTTTGACATTGACCATTGTTGTGTTATTTTTGCCATATGGATATCAGGCACCTAGAAAATACGTCTCTTTGAATAAAATTGTCTGATAAGGCAATGCAAAGAATATAAGTATTTTCTCTGCATGGTATTCATTGTGATCTAAGTATACGGTGTTGAATCTTATTTTTGTGCTTTTGATTTTAAAGTGGTGAAAATACTTTACTAATTAAAATGCAACGTTGTGAAATTCAGAATATTACAGAGGAAAACACTACTCACTGCTGGTGAATTTCTGGAGGGGTGTGTGTGTATTTAAAATCCCCAAGATGAAGGAAACGCCCAAGGGAAAATAAGCACACCACAAGCAAGGTATTCTTAAAGGGTGTGTGTTCTAGAGTTTGACTAAGTGGAAGAGCAAATTATTGACTGAGAATTATATTTACTCCTTGCCCAGAGACCTCACAAGGTGGAAACATGTCTTCATGAAAACACAGCATCTTCACTGTGTCTGTTGCTTACTGCGCCTTTTGGATTTCCACCTTGCCCAGCAGAGACACTGGTGGCACCACCCAGGGCAAACATCATTTGGTTTCTAAATAAGGCACAAAGCTGAAAATGCACAAACGTGGAGCAGTTGCTAAAGATAAAGGAGTGTTGTAGTTCCTGTCCATGCTTTGTGGTGGTAATGTCTAAGTCTTCATATCATGGAAACCAAGTAATATTTAGCTCTTCAATTAAGGTTTAAGTATTCATTATTTTTCTAAGAGGAAGCCACACTACAAAAAGACCTCATGAAAAATCTCAAAACTTTTCCATGTGACTCTCTCGGAAGCCTTAAAAATATGTGTGTATTTTTAAATGTAAATTGACTAATAACTTTAAATTTTTAAGCTCATTTATCTTTTTTTAAAGGGAGGTTACATAGAATTAATTTCACTTTCAAAATGGTTTACTACAAAGACCTGCTTATGTTCTTTTTTAGGACATTAGGACATCAAACCAATTTAGCTCTTTCTTGGCAGCAGGCACTGTGCTGAGGACTTTTTCTATATTAACATATTAAATTTTCACAGTAAACTCTCGAGTGTCTGTTATCACTACCTCATTTCAGAGAGGAGGATCTGAGATGGAGTGAGGGTAAGGACCTTGCCCTAGATCAGCCAGCCAGTCAGTGCCTAAGCTGAGAACCAGTCCAGGTAGTCGGCCTGTCTTTCTAGACTGCCTCACATTTAGCAAAAGTAATGCTTTGCTCGGACTGTAGAATAGGGGAGTGATGCTGTAATTATTTATCTAAACTGCAGAAGTAGTCATTACTATATTTTATCTTTTAAAATACAACAAGTGCATGAGGCACACTTTATTCCCAGGCCTATGTGCAAGATGAGAACGTTCCCACAGATGGAGGCCTAACCCCTCTTTCCTTCTGACAGCCTCCTCCGCTCCCTTCAGTTTCACATCTACACAGACGCTAGTGGAGCTCCGTCTAACTCTTCTGTCCTCCTACACTGAGCTAGTGACGGCTGGTGAGTGAACCCTAGCCTTCGCGGTCTCTGCTGTAGGGTCTGCAGGACTTTGCTGGTAGAGGGCCTCACTGTGGACCCTCCTACTGGGACAGACAGCCCTGCCTGGGCCTGAGTGCTTGTGGGAGGCTGGGAGGATCCTGCCATGAAAAGATTAATGAGGTGTCTCTTCTGAGAATTTTGATTCTGAGAAGAGGCAGGGTTTTGGGAGCCAGAAAAACAAAATAAATAAAAGAAAAATAACAGTGCTAAATGCTTTAAAGAGAATTAAAATGGGGCGATGTGATGATAACTCGTTCGATACTTGAGACAGGATCCCTGAAAGCCTTTTTTTTCCATGTCTAATTTTTATTCTGAAATGTAAAGCTCTTCTGAATTAAGATATAGTTGACATACAATATTGTATTAGTTTCAGGTGTAGAACATGGTGAGATTTGAGATTTGATATTTATATACTTTACAAAGTGATCCCCACAAAAAGTCCTCTTTCCGTCTGTCACCATGCAAAGTTATTGTGATATTGATACTAATATTCCCTATGTTATACTTTATATCCCCATGGCTTGTTTACAAGTTTGTACCTCCTAATCCCCTTAGCCTTTTTGCCCATACCCCTACTACCCAACCCTCTGGCAATTATCAGTTTTTCTATATCTATGGGTCAGTTTGTCCTGTTTGTTCATTTTAGTTTTTTTAGATTCCACCCCAATGTGAAGTGATACAGTATTTGTCTTTCTCTGACTTAATTTCACTTAGCATAATACCCTCTAGGTCAATCCGTGTTGTTGCAAAGGGCAAGCAAGATCTGTTTCTTTTCTGGCTGTGTAACGTCCCTGTGCGTTATGTGCATGTGCAAACACACACATCCACTTCTTTGTCCATTCATCTAGTAATGAATGCCTGGGTTGCTTCAATGACTTGGCTAATGTAAATAATGCTGCTGTAAACAGAGAGGTGCATGCAGCTTTTGGAACTGTTCCACTTCTGGGGACTTATCTGAAGAAAACAATTGCTGGGTCCTTCTTTGTCTCTTGTTATAAAGCCTTTTGTTTTGAAGTCTTTTTGATATAAGTATTGCTATCCCAGCTTCTCTGTTTTTTTTTTAAATTTCCGTTTACATGAAATATCTTTTCCATTTATTTATTTCCAGTCTCAGTGACTTTCAATCTAGAGTCTCATGTAGGTAGTATATGTAGGGATCCCAGAAAGTCTTTATGAGAAGGTGACATTTAAACTGAGAGCAAAGAATTCCAGGTGTGGGGATGAGCAAAGACAAAGCCCTTGAAGATTGGGAGGGCTTCTGGATAATAGGCCTACAAGAAATCAATGTTGCTGTAGCACATTGGGCTAATGAAAGGGGAATGAGACACAGGGCTGAGTTGCTCAGGTTTTCTTCACCAGGATGAGGCTTTTGAAATTTACTCCTAGAGCCATAGGAAGCTTTTGGAGGGTTTGAAAAGGGAAATGAGGTGGTAGAATTTATATTTGAAAATAATCACCGTGGATGTTTTTGGAAGAGACTGGTTGTAGCATGGGGGCAGAGGCAGAGAGATAGTACTCTAGTGTATGTAAGAGGGGATGGTGGGTGATCTGGGATGGGTGTAGCAGAGATGAAGTTTATGGATACAGCATCTATTTTGGACTGAATGTGGGCAGTAAGGGAAAGAGAAATCAAGGCTAAATTTAAGATTTTTGGCTTTGAGGGGCTGTTTTTTTGAGATGGGAAAGGGAGGAGAGACTTTTGGCATTGTCAAGTTTGAGATGCCTAATAGCCAAGAGGAGATGTAAAAAAAAAATGGGCACTAATACCCCAGGTTGAGTGACCATGTATTGGGTTAGCCAAAAAGTTTGTTTGGTTTTAAGTAAAAATAAAAGAAACATTTTTCACTTTTATCAATAACTTTATGGAACAACGCATTCACTAGTTCTACTACCTTCTGCCACCTTTCAGGCAACTTCATAATTCCATCTTCCTAAAACATTTCATCTGTTTGAGCAAAGAACTGTTCCAGGTGCTTTTTGCAGTCTTTCAGGGAATTCAATTTTTTTCTATAAAGAGTATTTTGTAAAGACCAAAATAAATGGAAATAAACCGAAATTAATAAGGTGCAATGTCTTGTGATTATGCCGGATGAATCCAAACTTCCCAGCCAAGTTGTAACAGTTTTTGCCTGGTGATCAAAGAAAAATGTGGTCTGGTATTATCCTGATAGAAGATTATGCATTTTCTGTTGACTAGTTCTGAACACTTTTCGTTGAATGCAGCTTTCAGTTGATGTAATTGGGAAGAGCAGTACTTGTTGGAATTAATCAGTTGGTTTTCGGGAAGGAGCTCATAATAGAGGATTCCCCCCCAATCCTACCATATACACATCATCTTCTTTGAATGAAGACAGGCCTTTGGTGTACTTGGTGGTGCTTCATTTTGCTTGCCTCAGGATCTCTTCCATTCTACATTATTATAAAGTATTCCTTTTTCATCACCTGTCAATTTTGCTGTATTTTTTAAAAAAAGATTTTATTTATTTATTTATTTAGAAGGAAAAGGAGGGAGAAAGAGAGAAACATTGATATGCAAGAGAGACATCAATTGGTTGCCTCTCCCACACCTCCAACTGGGGACCTGGCCCGCAACCCAGGCATGTGCCCTGACTAGGAATCGAACCAGTGACCTTTTGGTTCCCAGGCCAGCACTCAGTCCACTGAGCCACCCAGCCAGGGCACAATTTGCTTTAAAAATGGAACAACTACACAGAAATTCACCAGTTCTGATTTTTTTTAAATTCATGCTGATACAACAGCATAATCTAGTAAATTGTTTCAAATGAAGTTAAAGGCAACTAGCGCTGCTTGAGCTATCTTACAAAAACAAAACAAAACAAATGACCCTTTTGGCCAACCCAATAGTTGATTATGCAACCTGGGACACCTTTGAGTGTAAAAAGAGGGTGGGCTAGGATTTGGATTTTAAGTACTAAAGCAGGGGGAACAGAAGCAAATGGGGACTCTTGGCAAACTAGAATGTGTTGCATGTAGGAGTCTGTTTCCAAGAAAAGATTTCAAAATTGGCAATATCAGATGTCTAGAATATTGCTAAGAAATGAAGTGAGAGCCCAGGCTGGTGTGGCTCAGTGGATTGAGCGCCGGCCTGCTGGCCAGGAATCGAAAGGTCACTGGTTCGATTCCTGGCCAGGCCCCCTGTTGGGGGTGTAAGAGAGGCAACTAATCAATGTATCTCTCACACATTGGTGTTCCTGTACCTCTCTTTCTCCCTTCCGTATTCTCTAAAATTAAATAAATAAAATCTAACAAAAAATGATGTAAGATAACAAAGAGGTCTGCTTTTCAATATCCAAGGAACATGAGGGTCACTGATGTTCATAAAAATATAGGACAGTCTCAGTAGGGTTAAAGGTTGGCATCCAGACGGGAGTGGACTTGTGAGCAGTTAAAGGTAAGGATAACAAAGAGGTCTGCTTTTCAATATCCAAGGAACATGAGGGTCACTGATGATCATAAAAATATAGGACAGTCTCAGTAGGGTTAAGGGTTGGCGTCCAGACGGAGTGGACTTGGGAGCAGTTGAAGGTAAGGAGTGTGAGGTAAGGAAGTGCAGATGGAAACTAGAGACACTTGTAAAGAGAAGTATTAGAGCATCTGTAGGGAATTTACCTGTTTCCTTTTGACAAAATTAAATGCCTGATCTTTCTTTCTGAATTTTATTTCTATATACCTAGCTTTCTTCAAACTATCATCCTCAAATATTTTTAAGACTTTTCTATATTTTAAAGATTTTTTTCTTAACAATAATATCTAATGATTAAATTATCTAGTGATACATTGTTTAAATTTTTTAAAAATAATTTATGTTCAGAATCTGCAAGCATTTATAACTTTATAAAGGAGATAAAAACATTGAATTCCCTAATATTTTAATTTCTTGATAAGGAACTACATTTTAAAAACATATTATCTTCAGAAAAAGGACCAGTGAAAGTGTTACATGATCATTCCCGGAATGATTTTGTAAGACCGGTGAACTCCTTCTTTTACGTACTTGCTAGAGGTAAGAAGTGCCTGGCACTTCACATGTGATGAGCAGTAGAGTTAGTAACAGAACAGGGCTGTTGGTTTAGCATCTCTAAAAGTAAATAGCCAGTGGAATGGTACCATTTTAGAGAGATTCTCTGCAACAATTGTAAGTATATATGATTTTGCAATCTTAAATTTAACCTTTTCTAATTAATTACCTTTGTAAAGTAGTCTAATATTTTCTTATGAATTATTACTCAAACATTTTAATACAGTTGAGGACTCTTTCAGTCAGAATTATTATTGGAAAAGCTGAGGAACATACTATTTTGTGAATTAATGTTTGGTGAAAATTATATAATTTATTTTCCTTGACACATGAAATCTGTGTGCAATGATGTTACTTATGCTTGTGAGAGAAAAAAAATTAAATACTTAATCTATTAAACTCTATGTGTATCTAAAATTAACTACTGCTATTTATTCTGGTTTGATGTGCTTTAAGATGTGGAGAAGTTTCTTTCAGATAATCATGAACATTGTAATAAAAAATCTGATCATTACACTTACCAAGGGCTTTCATTGTTACTGAATACTAATCATTATCTTGTTTAATATAAGAACCCTGTAAAGCACACTTTGGATATTTTATTCACTCAAAATCCGAAATAAGTAAACAGAGATTCAGAGGTATTAAGTTACTTGACAGATAAATTCAAATTAGAATTAAGCATTTTTATGCCTAGGTTGGTGCTCTGTCCTCCAGAGGCCATGATGGCACAGGCCCTCTCCATGTTAACACCCCGTTAGGTTGTGAGTAAAAATAGCATTTAGTCAGATTTACCTAAATTAAAAAACAAAACAAAACAAACAACAACAAAAACAGCTCTTAATGCATTACTCTAGAGAAGACCCTGAGTGTCATGCTGTCGTGTTAACTCTGTCAGCATGAATCGTGAATAGAAGGTTGCTAGTGGAAACTCTGGTTTGGCTGGTACTTGATTACGTATGACTTTGTTTACCTAACTAACCAAAGAACATAACCTGACTCATCGTTTTGCTTATAGTACCATACATCTTTTGAAAAATGTGTGTGCTACAACTTAAACTACACTAACCTTATCTGGTATGTATAGGCTCGGCATTATATAATCTTAAATGAAATGTGAAAATGAGTCTTTTACTGTATGCTAAAATTTTGGGGTACAGTATCTGTGGATAATCAAAGTGCCCCCTTTAATTGAAACACATGAGAGGTTTGGGGACTTAAAAGAAATGATAAAGTGAAGAAAAAAATGTGAGCTAAATTGTCTTATGGTGGGAAGTATTTTTCTTTAGCTTTATTGAGATGTAATTGACATAACATTTCTTAAATTTAAGGTATAAAACGTGTTGATTTGGTTCTATATTACAAAATAACTGCTACCATAATTTTAGCTAACACATGTATCACATCACATAATTACCATTTTTTAATGGTGAGCACATTTAAGTATTTCCCTTTTTCTCAAGGCCAAATAATGTTTCATTGTGTGTGTGTATATGTACATATATGAGCCATATATAATATTCCATAGTCTTATATTAATTTGAATACTAATACAATACTAATGGGAATACTATTCAGATATAACACATCTTTGTCATTCATTCATTATTCATTCATTCATTGTTGGACACTTAGGTTGTTTCCATATCTTGGAAACTGTGAATAATGCTGCAGCGAACATGTAGATATCTCTTTGATATCCTCTTTTCATTTCCTTTGGATATAGAACTGGAATTGGGCCTGCTGGATCATATGGTAGTTCTATTTTTAATTTTTTGAGGAACCTCCGTTTTCTATATTTGATGTATCAGTTTACCTTCCCATCAATAGTGCATGCAAATATTTCTTTATAACATTACTGTTTAATATTTAAAGAAGTCTTTTTAGAATAAAATTATAAAAACCTTAGAGAGTGGAGAAGTAATAATTGTTTGTACCTAGGAAGGATTCTCAGTTTTCAAATTATAAATCAGCTTGCCATTATAAAATATATCTAAAATTGAGAAAATAATTAGTTCAATAAAATCAGAGTTCTGAACATTTTTTTTAAGAGGAGCAATGTTTCTGAATGCCTTGCAGAAATCTGACTTGGATAATTCAAATTGTTTTTCTAGAAAAATAAATACATGAGATGTATTTCAAATTTTACTCATAAACAAGCCTTAAGATGTTGAAGTTACACATAAATTATAACAGCAGAAAATGCAGTTTCACCATATTTTATTTCATTGATCAAAAGGATGTATCAGGTTATTATTTGCCTCTGGTTAATTGCTGCTAAGCACACAATGAGGATTAAAACCTAAACAAATCCATTTATGCATTTAGGTCATGGGGTCAGGTAGTTGAGACTATAAATAGGCAGATTTAATGACGTCATTAATGAGAAAGAGGAGAATGTACCTCTGGAGTGTTGTGTTTATTCTCACTAAGCATATGTTCTTCAGAAAGCAAATTACTGAACCAGATGGAGTAAGGAAAAAATGAAGGTGAGTAATAGAATTATTTAACACAAACTCATTATACAGTCAAGAGTATAATTATATTTCATTTTCATGTTTGGAATGATTATGCATTAATCTTTAGAATTAAATGTATGTGAATGAGTGTGTTTCTTAGAGTCTTGGAGTTGTATAGCTATGACTTTAAAAGGAGGGTTTGGAGACCTCTCTATCACTCTTTAACATTTTCAAAGGAAACATAACTATTCATACAAAGACAGATGTAGTGGTTAGTTCATAAACCATATATATGGAGATGTACAACTAGAAACTCATTCTTTCTAAACCCAACTGTCTCAACCTTCCCACAGTGCTGTGGCCAGTACTGTCTCCAACCCCTCCTCTTTTTTTTAAAACTTCAGTCTCTTGTCAATTATGTCAGAGAACTCTTAATTTGTGCGGAAAATCCACTGACGATTCTAATCAGTGATTGTTTGGATAACTTAATTGCTAAAAGTTTTTACTTTTTGTTTAAATGTACTTAAGTTTTTTTTTTGTTTTTTTTTTTTCAAAAAAAGAGTCTCTAGAAAACAATGAAAAACTTGTTTACACAACAGAAATAAATGGATGCACTATTAAATTGAAGACTGGTTACAACAGAAATAAATGGATGCACTATTAAATTGAAGACTGGTTACATTTGGTATTTTTGAAAATTGCTCTTAGGAAAGGAATCACATAAAGATGATTTTTGAATTTTCACAGTGAGTTGGAAAAGGTTAGGTTGTTGGTCACAATGAGTTGTCATTTCTTGAAATGAACTTTTATCTTATCAAATTCATGAAAATAAGCAATAGTTCATCAAAGGGAAATGGTTAAAATAAAGGAATAGTTTTGCTTTTGAGATAAAATATAAATAACATTCTTTATCTTTTCTAGTTTTTGTTTACCCTTTTAGTTTTCCTTAAGAAAAGTGTTGGAAGGAGATTAAGGCATTAAAGTGAGAATAACATATGAGTTCTGTTTACGACAAAAGTAGAATATGGGGACAAGAGGAGAATGTAATGTTTTTGAGAGACCATTGCAATAAATATATCCGATTGGTTTTCATTTTAGGATCAGAAAGTGAATGTGTCCGTTATTATTTTGGCTCTTTTTTCTTGGCATTCATAATAGGACCACACCTATTATACTAAAATTCTTGTGCTAAAAAAGTTGTTTTAATAGCTTTGATATTCTAAGAGCTATTTTTGAAGGAAATCTTTGCTAAGACTTTGTGCTGTATTGACGGCAGGTACTTGGCATGTTATGTATGCCTTTGTTTCTAGGTCCACCTATTTCCTCAGGGAAAGTTTGCATAAGTGAGACTACTGTAAATGTCTTTGTCATTTCCTTCTGGAGTTTCTTGAGAGGAAGAATTGCATGGGATTTTACAGTATTCGTACACTAAATTAGCTACCTTTCTATGGAACTGGAAAAAAAACAAGATAGTTGGGAGAGCTGGGAATAATATTTTAGGTTACTTAAACCAGGCAGCTGACACATAATTTACTTCTTAGAATGTAGGTGATTTTCTTTGTTTGAAAAGATTAACAGTAGGTTAATAGATCCTGAAAGCATGATCCTGATGAATTAGCCTTTAACAAACACATTTAATGCTTTTCTTTGTGTGTGTGTGGTGAGTCGGTGTTTTATCTGTCGTTTCAGAGAAAATAATAGCAAATTGTATCAATCTGTTTCTCCAATTGAATTTTAAGATCTTGGTTTGTTATTTCATCAGTGCTGGAAATTCACTGTGGGGAAAGGAAATGAATTTGGAAGTGAACTACCCTGGGCTTAGAACCTAGATCTGTATTTTACTCCCTGTGACTGAGGGCAAGTTAATTATCCTCTCGGGAATTCGTTCCTTATCCTATGAAATACAGATAGCAGCAGCTCACAGGTTGTTTAAGAAATAACTATGAGGCATACATAGCTTCCTGCCCATTGTAGCTTTTAATAAACTGTGCTGTTGATGTTATTATGGGTGTTTCATCAGTGTTCATTGATTGATCAAACTTTATATAAAGGGAGAAGAGTGTACATGTGGGACTTTTTATGTGTAGTTGAGTAAAATTGTATAATAATAAGTATTAATTTTTTGAGTGCAGGAACTGTTGTATTTGTTGCTCTACCCAAAGCCAGTGTAGATGTTTTAAATGCATGTTGTGTGGCAGTGTGTGGGGGAAAACTCATGTTTCTTTGCCTCCTGGTGCAGTGTTCTGTACCGCATATCACCACCTTGAACTCTACACTTACTCTGTTAAGTGAACTCATTTTATTTACTCAATCTTTTGACCTTTTTCACAAACAGGAATATAAAATACATTCTTATTTGCTGATGATTGGGTGATAATATATATAAAATATATTCTCTTTGGAGAGTTGTCAAACTAACAATGTGAACAAATATTGTTAAAAGATAAATGACTGCTAGATTGAGAAAGAAGAAAAAACTCTTTTAATGGGATATAGCTGTTAGGAAACTTAATGGTTGGTTATTTTTTATACATTGCTTGAAGACAATCAAATTTCTAAATGACTGAAAATAATTTATTACTTGTGCTAGTTCTTGTTTTCTGAGAATCAGCGTCAAATGGTAGAACGAAACTGTCATTTCACACCACATTTATCAAATGCCCTATCCTAGAGTGCTCTTAAGAAATAAAAAGTATTTTTGTTTTTAATTGAAAAAACATCTGAGCACCTCTCTCTGTCTGAGAGAAAATTTATTAACATTTTATTAAGTATCTTTTTTATGCCAAAAAAAACGTTCTAGATCCTTGAGGATATAGCACTAAACCAGAGCTAAAGTGCTTGGACTCAGCGAGTCTTCATTCACTAATCAAAACTAATCGCTAGTCTGAACTGTGAACATTTACTGTAAGCCATTTGAACATTATTGTTGCTGTATGAGAAATATATTGTGAATAAACAGGAATTTCTTTACTTGTCTGCCACCATGTGCTTGCAGTAAATAAACACCTATAAAAAGTGAAGAAACAGAAAGGCCCACCCTTTTCACAGAGATCTTTATCTTCTTGTCAATATTCTTTGTCAGTAAATATTAGAATTTTATTGTGACTTTTCAGTTCTGGTGGCACAAATAAGATTCTCTGATAGATTTTAAAAACTTTATTAAATTATTTTATGTATACTATGAGATTGATAATAGTCATAAAAGCATTTAATTAGTAGAAATGGGACAGTGCCAGATTACTTCTTCTCCAGATAAAAGGGATTATTTCTACAGAAAAAAAATGATTGATTTTAGAGAACTGTACATATATATATTTATATCTTAATACTACTTAGATAATTTTTCTACTGAGATAATTATTAGTATCATTCTGACATGTGATCTGATTCACACTGTGGTTTAGTTATTGCTTGCTATTAAAATAATGCTACAAGAATAACCTTGCCTAGAACTCATTTAGTAGTTTTAGCCAGTGTTTTGGGTGGAGCTTTCTAGTGGTAGTATTACTACTAAGGTAAAAGCATATTTTGTTAGATATTGGCAAATTTTTCTCCACTGGGAAAATTCCTCCCCTGTAGCCTCCCGCCAGCAATGCAGGAGAGCACCTGTTTTCCCTTTCTCACCAGTAGAGTATGTTGTCAGACTTTGATGTTTTTTTTTCCAAATTTGATAGGTAAAAAGTGTATCCATTTGTAATAGTGAGGATTTTAAAATTGTAATTACTTTGTCATCAGACATGTGACCTTTTATGCCAGTACTGAGGAAGCTATTCCTGTAAAGGATCCGATAGTAAATATTTTAGACTTTATAGGTCCTATAGTCTCACTTAGCTCTGCTGTTGCTTCATGAAAGCATCCACAGATAATATGTAAACAAGGGAGTGTACCAGCATTCCAATATAACTTTACTTTTCAAATGAGTGACGAGCTGAATTTGGCCTACAGAGCAAGGATAGCTAACCCCTATATTAACCATTTCCATAAATATAGACAGTTTAAAGTGGTCACATACTTTTACCAAGCTAGCTGGTTTGTTCTCATATAATAAATAGACAGTGCATTCAGCATATTAATTAAATGAGACTGTTGAGAATTAGTGTGTGTTGGATCGAACGAAAGTCAGCTGTCTTCTAATGTAATACCGTTTCCCTAGATCTCTACTGCCCCTCCTGGTTCCCTCAGGACACTATATATTGGCTTGTGTTTCATCCAGGGTGGAGGAGATGGTACTACAGGTTAACCTTACATTGAAAGTACTTGTTCTTCTTCAAACACCAGTGTTCATTGGACTTTTATTTTGCCCAACAATGTGCATTTTTTTGCCAGCCTGGTAGGTGGCATTGTCACTTGTGGCCAAGGAGCACGGCCAGGTTAGGTAGCCCTATTGGGAAAGAGTAAGCCTAGGACCAGGGCGTCCCTTGAAGCTATCTTAAACAGCTGAGCTATTTGGGCATGATCAGAAAATGGCTAATTTTTCACCCCAAAGAACAGAACTGAGAGCAAGCGAGCTAGCATTTTTAGAGCTTGTAGCAACTGTTTAAGATGGAGTGGCAACCCTTCAGGAATGGTGTTCTAAGACTTGATTTATTCTGCTGCATTCCTACATTTCTTCTAGTGGTGAGATGGATGGGAGACAGTGGGAACTGTGAGTCATTCCTCTCTCTCTGAGGAAAGGTGAAAAAGGCATTGTAGGCCCTTTTCGCAGAGACACCCAATGTAGATTTGAAAGCCATGGGTCTGGGGTTTAGAGTGTGCTGCTCTGAGCTTTCCTGTAAACAGCCTCTGAGGAGGGAATAATTGAAGGAAGTCTTGGTAGACCTCTGGGGTTTTTTAACTCTTATTGTGTTGTATATGGAGTCATGTCTAGATTGATCTTCTAAATGTTTATTTTTCCCAACAAAGCAATCTTTAAATCAAAAGCCTCCATGCTAGTGTGTGTGTGTGTGTGTGTGTGATTTGCTAACAATAATTATTTTACATTTAAGCACAGGAAAAGACTTTTCATATGTATTTTAAAATATGACCCTTGTTTCTCACTGAGAATATGTTTTCCCTCTAAGCCTTTGTTTTAATAGTATAAGATTTTTCTTGCATCAGTATTTTTACTTCTGGGTTAATATATCATTTAAGTTATGAATAATAGTATTTGAATTTTTAAATAATTCAAAATCGATTTTATTTGCGTATCTTTCACTGTGTCTATAAATCAGAGCCTCTTTACTCAGTTATATAGTCTGTGATGAGGTTTTGTATAGGTAGGACTTCTTTAGTAATTAGCCATTAAATAGAACAATGCATATTAATGCCAATTTTCATTATTTCTTTCTAATACCTTTGCCTTTATTTTAGTCTAGTGGTTTTCACATTGTAATGTGCTGGATCACATATATCATCTGGACCCCACATGAAGATTCTACTTAAATAGGTCCAATATAAAGGCACCCGGGCAAATCTGCATTAGAAACAAGTTCCTTAGGGAATTCTAATGCCCATCAAACCAGTCCAAGAAAGACAAATACCATATTATCTCACTTATAGTTGAGAAACAGAGGCATGGAACATGGAACAGACTGACAGCTGTCAGAGCGGAGGGGGACTTAATATTGTTAGCTTTGACCTTTTCAGACATTATCAGGTTTTACAAACATTCTTTATTATTGTTACTGTTTATTTATGCAGATTTGCATCCCATGAAAGTTTACTACGTGTGCAGATTTGTGTGACAGCACCATAGTCAGAAAAGAAAGCAGTTGCGTCACCACAAAGGAACTCCCTGTGTTACCCCTTACTAGTCACACCTGCAGCCAGTGATCTGTTCTCCACACCGCAAGTTTGTCACTTTGGGTTTCTTACATAAATAGAACCATGCAGTGTGTAATCCTTTGAGACTGGCTTTGTCTTCACTTAGCATAATGCCCTAGAGCTCATCCAAGCTGATGAGTGTATCGAGACCTCATTGCTTTTTATTTCTGAGTAATATTCCACTGTGTGGATGCCCCGCAGTTTGTTCATTCTTCACTGGAGCACGTTTGGGTTGTTTCACTGGGGTCTTTATGAAGGGTACCTGTATGCATCAGTTTTGTGTGAACTACACATTTCTCTCGTGTAACTACCCATGAATAGATTGCTGGGTCATATGGTACGTGAATGTTTAACTTTATGATACACTGCCTACTGTTTCCCACAGTGGCTGTACCCTTTTTCATTCTCATTACACAATCCGCACATGCCACCCAGTTTTTCTGTGTGGCTGTCTGCCTTTCATATTATCAGTAGTTTTTGATGTGGGTATGTAGTGGCTTCTCATCGTACCCTTAATTTACATTTCCCTAATGGGTGGTGATTTTGAACATTGTTTCATGTGCCTGTTTTCTATTCTTATATCCTCTTCAATAAAGATTCAAATCTTTTACCCATTTTATAATTGGATTCTTTTTTTTTCCTTACCGCTTAGAAGGTTCTCTGTGTATTCTGGATTTAAGTCTTTGTTGGATGATATGTGACTTGAAAATATTTTCTCCCAGTTTGTGGCTTGTCTTTTCATTCTCTTAGCAAGGTCTTTTCACAAGCAAAAGTTTTAAAGTTTTGATGAAGTCCAGTTTTTCAATACTTAAAAAAAATATTTTGTAGATTGTGTCTCTGGGGTCATATCTAAGAATCTATTACCTGATAAGTCTTGTCCCCAAAGGTTTTCACCTGTTTTGATCTGAACATTTTATAAATTTATATTTTACATTTAGATCAACTTCAGGTTTTAATATTTCTAAACTTGAAGACACTATTTCCAAGTAGTTCTTTTAGACCAATATTTGACAAGATCTATAGCTAGGAAAAATAGTTTGGAAAATTAATTTCAAGGGCTTTATCAGTGTGCGGTGAATGTTATGCTTAAATATCATTTACTCCAACACACACCAGTCCCCGACACAGATTTAGAACTTTGACAGAGACTAGTAACTAAATGCTGTTTAATATTTACCAAAGTACATATTTGAGAGTAGATCATTAAGATCATGACTTAAAAGCAACTTTTACTTTCATTTTATGGTGTGCTTTCTTCTCTGCATGTTTCAATAATTATAATACCCACACTTAATGGTTTTTAGTTTTTAACCTAGTATGCTTTTTAAATTTTTTTTTATGATTTTATTTATTTATTTATCTATTTTTAGAGAGATGGGGAAGGGGAGAAAAGAGGGAGAGAAACAATGTGCAAGAGAAACTTTGATTGGTAGCCTCTCACATGTCCCCAACCAGGGACCTGGCAGGTGACCTGACTGGGAATCCAACCAGTGACCTTTCAGTTCGCAGGCCAGTGCTCAATCCACGGAGCCACATAAGCCAAAGCATTTAACCTAGTATGCTTTTTTAAAAAAGAAAGAACATTTCAATTAAGAACATTTTTTTTTAAATTTAACTTTCAATAGCAGTTTCAGGTTCACAGCAAAATTCAGCGGAAGACACAGATATTTTTCATTAATACCCTGCCCCCACACATGCACAGCCTCCACCGTTATCAGTATCTCCCACCAGAGTAGTGCATTTGTCACACCTGGTGAACCTTCACTGACACATCATACTCAACAAAAGTTTATGGTTTGTAGTAGGGATCACTCATTTTGTTGTATATTCTATAGATTTGGACAACTGTATAAGGACACATATTAATCATTATAGAACCATATGGAGTATTTTCATTGCTCTAAAAGTCCTCTGTGCCCTACCTGTTCTTCCCTCCCCCACTACCTCAAGTCCTGGCAACCACTGACCTTTTATGGGCTCCAAAGTTTTGCCCTGTTCCAGTACATTACAAATTTGAACTAATACAAGTTGGGCAAAAGTATGTTTATAGTTGTTCATACAGGAACTAATTCAATAATTAATAAATAATACAAGAATAAACTCTGTGTTTTATGTACACACAACTCTAAACCTACTTTTGCCCCACCCTGTATAATATGTAGCCTTTTCAGACTGGCTTCTTGAACTTGGTAACATGCATTTAAGTTTTCTCTTTTTGTTTCTTATGGCTTGATAGCTCACTTCTTTTTAGCACTGGAAAACATTTCGTTGTCTGCACAAACACCTTGGTTACAACTAAGATCTTTAAAATTATATTAGGGGTGAAATTTTCTTTCTTTACATTCATTACTTTATTGTTTCAGAGAACATAACAAGATAAAACAATCCATGTAGAATTTTTGTCTTAATTTAATTAGTAACCTTTGCCTTTGAATTTTTATAAGAATTTAACCTCTTGAAAAAGCAGAGATATAGCTTTATAGTTGGGTTATACTTAATTTTTATGTCACAAAGGAAGAAGCCCAGGAGGTTTTTGAAAGTTCTCTCTCCATGTTTTTGGTAATCATTTTTCAAATTTTAAATTGTAGTGTCAATCAATTTTTATTGCCTTTGCAGAGTAATTTTTATAAACTGCTCCTACTCTCCCACATACATTGCCTGCAAGGCAACAAATACAAAGTGAGAGGAAGATTTCAGCAGATGATACGGAGCCCAGTTGCCACTGACATTTAGTGCTTGCTGGGCAGAAGGCTGTTCACAGAATGAATGGAGCAAGTGAGCACTGGGGTATGGTTTTAGAATTTCAATTTGTTTTTGAGAGAATTTGGTAATTTCTATAAATGTATGAATTTATAAGGTACTAAAGCGTCCCCAGGAAAATAATATTAGTTAGATGATTACCTGTGTAAAATACTTTCACAGCTCTTGATGAGTAGAGAAGCATTCCGTTAATTTAGATATTTTTGTAGTGCCCTTTCAGGGTATCTTTGAAATCGTTTCATTGGACTCACCTCATTTTTAAGTTACTGGTATCTGAGAACCTCCTACAGTAGATATTTCTTTAATCATCTGCCCAGTTTCTTTCTGTAGCACTGAGCACACAGTGGGCGCCCAATAAATGTTGACTTTCTTGTGATTCACTGTTTATTTTGCTTTCAAGTCTGTTTTCTCAACTTTGTCATTTGTTTTGTTTATTTAATCTCCTCCTTTGATATTCCCATTTTTACTGGAGGCTTCCTTTATCTTTCCTTTTGTTGATATTTGACTTTCTTAACTGTGCATAAAGTAAACATTGCCTATAAGACAAGCTAAAATTATAGTGACATTTATGGGGTAGGTATGAGAAATTTAATACTTAATTTTAAATTTACAGATATATTTTTCTACTCTATATTTTTTATTTTTTTTTAAATTTTATTTATTTATCTTTAGAGGGGAAGGGAAGGCAAGAGGGAGAGAAATATCAATGTATGGTTGCCTCTTGTGCGTCCCCTCCTGGGAACTGGCCCACAACCCAGGCATGTGCCCTGACAGGGAATTGAACCACGATCCTTTGGTTCGCAGGCCCGCACTTAATCCACTGAGCTATACCAGCCAGGGCTATTTTTAAAATTTTTAAACTGTATAACCTTTATTATATTTTTTATGTTACCATTTAGTCCCCATTATATACTCCTCCCCCACTAATCACCACTAAGTATACACTAAGGTATACAGCTTTTAAAAAATATACACTAAATATACTCTAAAGTATACATCTTTTAAAATATACCACTAAATGTACACTAAAATATACATTTTTAAAAATATATATTCATATTTATGTCTTTCTGGGTATAAAATATAACTCAGTGAAAATATCAAGGGAAATTTATGTTTTTCTTGCTTTCACAGGGATTTTCTTCTTTGATAAAAGGAAGCCAAAAATATAATGGGGATTTGGATTGGGAAATATTATACTAAACTTTTGGACTACTTCTAAGATTTGACTTAACTAGCAACCTCCAGGCACTGTTTCAGAAGTCTGCAAAGTTCTGTTGAAGGTGTATGATTAACTCAAATTTAATACCTAATATACAACTGGCACTATGCTAGCCCAGTGGTTTTCAGATTTGTCTGCACTTCAGAATCACTTGGGGAAGATTTAAAGTAGCCCCACAAGCCAATTAAATCAGAATTGCAGGGAGTTGGACCTAGACCTCAGCATCTCCTAAAACTCCTCAGGTGAGTTTGCTGTGTAGCCAGGTTTGAGAACCACTGGGCCAGACGATGAACACACTTTACCCATTTTACATTCTCAGTAACCATGTGAGACTGCATGTATTATCTAATTTTGCAATCGAAGAACTCTTTCCAGAGAGATTAATAACTAATAAGTACAGACTCCGATGCAAACTAAGATCTCTGACTTCTTTCCAATCTTGAACTGTATGAGTAACCTTGGTGATTAACATATATGTAGATATTTTCCTTTTTGATTGCAAATACATATTTTTTTTTGTCACCTTGTGCCTTTCTGGAATAACTTAATGTTGCCACTGGAAGGTAATACTCTATGTATCTAATGATTTAGAAATTTTTGTTTTCTCCCTGCCACTTTCCAAACTTACCACAAGAAAAAGGTCAAAGCCAAATTATGCATTTATTATCTAAAGCACTCTGTGTGCATGTGTGCATTTAAGTAAGATTTTGGCTTAGAAATGCTTAGATGTAGATGGGTTGGATACAAACTAGTAGCCTATCAACTTTCGTAAAATGTGACATATTGTGTTGTTTCTTCTATTGGAATAGGTATTTGTTTAAAAGACATAAGGTAGCACATTATGACTTTCTGCATATATGACAACTAAATGACATCAAAAGCTTCATCTACTCATGCTAACCTATCCTGGAATATCTAGTTTTTCAAAAAAAATTCTATTATGTCCCTGGACCTCACTCTACATAATGCTAAGTTCCTAAAAGTAGTATAAAGGAAAGATTTGAGAGGGATACAACAAAAAAATGAATAAGTCTAATGAAAATAATTCATTCTTTAAGAAATAATTGAGCATATTGTGAAAAAGATAATATATTAAACAAAAATACAAAAAATTATATACATTCTATCTGCCTCAAAAAAACTGTTCTGGCAGCTAAGGTGATGTACATTGGAAACTGCCCAAAGACATAAGGAAGCCTGGGGTACTTTATTTCTTGCATTGTATTAGTTACTTAGCTACCTCTTATTCTCACCAAAATGTAAGTGCTAGAGGGGAAAGGCTGTGTCTTGTCTTTGGATTTGCTCCACTTCATCTATATGTAGTATTTTGGGTGTGATAGATCCTCACAGTTATCTACTGAACAAAAGGAACTGTACAAGTGTGCTGCTCACTATAAATGTAAACAAGATACTGAACAATTTTAAAGTGGAAGGACTTCTATGCATAAAACAAGAAATGTTCTTGAAAGAAAACACATCCAAACAGAGGATTTTCACTGGTATGTTATAAGCATATCGCCTATGTGCACGTAATAGCATGTGCAGAGGGAGTTTTAGAGCAGAGCTACAATGTCAGTAACCTGGAGCTGAAACTGAAGCATAGGATTTATGTAGAACCCAGCTTCTCTAGGTTGCTCGTTAAAAAGGTAAGGCTGCAATCAAGATGTCAGCTGGGACTCATGTCACTAATGGGGTGGGATCTGTGCCCAAGCTCACTCTGATGACTACTGGTACCCTTAAGTCTTCAGTGGTTATTGACTAGTCATGGGCAGTTTATAGAATGGCAGCTGGCTTCCCTTAGCGTAAGTGGCATCCAAAACTGATGCCGCAGTCTTTTTATAAACCAGTCTCAGAACTGACTGCCATTATCTTTGTTGCATTCTGTTCACTGAACATGAGTCACTAACTCCAGTTCACACTCAGAGGGAGGGGATTACACAAGAAGTGAGGGTCTCTGGGGACTATCTTAGAGGCTGCCTATCACAGCAATATATTTTATTTAACCCAATATGTTAAAAACATTATTTAATATGTAATTAATGTATAAAAATTACTTAATAGATATTTAATATTTTTTTACTAAGTCTACAAAATAGAGGGTATATTTTATACTTATATCAGTTTTGAATTGAGATATACATCTCAATTCAGATGCTATATTTTCATTAGAAATACTTGATTTGTGTTTAGATGCCATAAAATTCATAGTTGAAAAACAGATCCACATACCTGAGTTGTTACCAATATGTGTGGTTTACATGCCCTTAAGCTGGCTCTGACCCGTGGTGAACCTGTGAATGAGTCATGTCCATGCTGTCCTGTCCTCGGCAGCCCTGCTCAGCTGCTGTGGTCTCATGCGTATGGCTTCTTTTATGGAAGCCAAGCTCCAAATATACTTCAATGTTTTTTCAATAAATGAATCCACTATCAGTTTAAAATACAAAGCACTTTTTCTTTCATGGAGCCTATGGAGGCCTGCTGGGAATAGGCCTTCTATAACGTCAAATATGTCTATAAGGCTGTGGTTCAAGGCCGTTTTTTGCTTGGCTATCAGTGGGGTGTCCAGAACCAGAAGGACCACACAGCTCTTCTTGAAATAGAAAGTGTTTCTGCTCAAGATGAAACAGAATTCTGTCTAGGCAAGCGATGTGCATATATGTACAAAGGAAAGAGCAGCATAGTGACTCCTGGTGGCAAACTGAGCAAAACCAGAGTAACCTGTGCTCATGGAAACAGTAGCACAGTTCCTGCTAAATTCTGAAGTAACCTTCCTGCTAAGGCCATTGGACACAGAATCCATGTAATGCTGTAGCGCTCAAGGATTTAAACTTACTGAAACATAGGTAAATAAAGTGGATTTTTTTCTCTTGAAAAAAATGTAAAGAAATAAAATAAAATAAAATAAAAATATAGTTTCTCAGTTACACTAATCATGTTGCAAGTGCTCCATAGCCACATGGCTACCATACTGGATAGCAAATTTCTAGAAGTCTGGCTGCAAAAGGAAGGAGTGAAATAAAACAGTACTTGGAAGGAGCATAGAGTGGAAATTAAGATCATAGAAATCTGTGCATTTTGTGTGTCTGTCCTGGGGAGAAGGAAATAAATCTAAGATGTTAGAAACATAGGGTATAATTAATGTGGCTTTGGATTATTGGTCAGATTCGAGTGGAGGTACAGTTGAGGCAAAAAACCTGAAGTGATGAATGAGTTGTGATGGAGACCTTCTGTTCCAGGTGTTCAAATGCAAACAAACTGAGTGTGGGAGAATGAAACCAGAAGCTTTTTAAAATTTTCTTTTGAGTTGTCACTCTATTCATCACTTTTTCCTAGTATGTATGCCAAGAGAGAGAAAGGCAGTTGGAAATGGAGCCATTTCCTGTGCGCCTCAGAGGAGACCCTTTCCTGACCAGAGCGTTCTCAGCACAGGAAGAGCTCCCTGCGAATGGAGGTCCTCGGAGGTCCTCTCCGTGCCATTCTTTCAACCAAGTGCTATTTGTAAATTAGCTCAGCTCCTGGGCCCCACTCCAGTCCTGAAGTATCTTATTTGCGGCCTCCATTTGCAGTCTCTAAATAAAATTATTATGCAAAGTCTCTGTATGTCAGAGGTGGAAGGGGCCTGGGATCATCTAGTCCAATACCTGTATCTTGTAGAGGAAGAAACAGAGGACCAGAGAAATTAAGGGATTCATTTTCAAGGCAACACTAGTGGCCATTTAGGACACTGTCACGCTTTTTGATTCTCAATACATTGTTTCCCAAACTCCACCTGGGGAAGTAGCAGTCTCTGTCAGTGTGAGTGGGGCGTTCGCACCTTTGGCACCTGCATTCCTATTTAAATTCAATGAGGAATTATTTAGATGGCTCTTGGTAAGGTTCTGGGAAAGGTTTGGTACCATGTTTTGTGTGCTTTGGGAAAAATTTCTTAACCCTTGTAAGCCCCAGTTAGATAGCAATGACGGCTGCCTCATGAGACTCAACGTAGGAAAAAAGCACCCGCGCAGTGCTTAGCAGATGTTCAGTAACTGCTCATTTTTTCTCCTCTATCATCATTTGGCTCGGAACATTCATTTTTTGTTGTTGTTAGTTTATTTTGTATGAATGTTTCCGCTCCCAAGGGGATGACACAGTGTAGTAGCTGAGAGGCTTTAGCACGGACAGTTTAGGTTTAGATGTGCACTCCATCACTGATAGCTGATTTCCTTAACTTATCTGCACATCAGTGTCCTCATGTGGAAAATGGAGATGGTAGTTCTTACTTCACACCATGCTGTAAGGATGAGATAGCACACGTTAAATACTTAGGACAGTTACCAACACATTGTCAGCATTCAGGGTGTTAGCTGGTGTTTTGCTGATAATATCATAGTAAAATAGGATAAATGCTAATTTGTGTGTATGCGTGTCCTTATCAGAACTCGCTTTGGAGACACAAAGGCACTAGCATGTAATAAGTGATTAGTTTGATGTGAAGAATACCTACTGCCTTTTTATTTGCTACATTATGTCAGATGTACCTGAAAGACGAGTTCCATTTTTAAAAGTGAAAATGTAGCACAGAATTAGGTTATTTGTTCCTTGTATGAATCATGATCATCATGGGCATGGGAGGCTACAGCCAGGATATCTCACTTCTGACCCATAGATTGGCTACATGGCCTTGAGGGAGTTACTGAACATCTGGGCAAAATGAAGGAGGTTTCTTTCCACTGTACAGGTCAGTCTGTCCGAATTTAATCCATAGTCCCATTTTTGCCCCCAAAATAGGGAGAAGATTTAGAATCTTTCTGAGGATTGAATATTTTACTTATGTGGGTCTCTTTGGACTTCACATTCCTCTGACTGGTCAGAGGAAAAAATAGTTTATTTTACAAAAGTTGTTTGATATTCATAGAGCCCACCAAGCTCTATGAATTCATGGAACTGGTATAGCCCTCCTTCTCTTCCTCCCTCAGTTAAATCAACAATCACTTACAGAGCACCCTAATGTGTCTGTTAAATTCTAGGTGCTAGCAGAGAATGAGATAGGCTAGGTTCCACATTTATGGAATCTTCATTCCAGACAAAACAGGGTTATATGAAGGGTGTGCTGAGATGGGTGGCACATCTTTGGAGTGGTTAGAGGATATCTCTATGAGGAAGAATATTTGATCTGAACTCTAAATGATCTCGAAGAGCAGACAATTTGAAGATCTGTTGTTAAAAGCATTTTGGGCAAAGGGAACAGCTGTGCACGTTCCTCAGCTGTGAAGAGACCAGGTCTATTTGAAGAAAGGGAAGAATGCCAGTGTGAATTATGCAAGGAGTTGAAATAATAAGAGGGGAGGTGCAGAGGTTGGCAGATGCTAGTGGTTTCTTAGACTTCAGCATACATCAGAATCACATGGAGGGTTGTGAAATGTGGGTTGTAGGACTCTGCCCCAGTGTTTTTTAATTATGTAGAGCCTGAGAAGTTGCATTTTTAACACTTTCCAAGCTGCTGCTCTGAAATCACAATTCGAGAACACCAGGCTGTTATTTGTAAGCCAAGAAAAGTAATTTGGGGTTTTTGTTTGTTTGTTTGTTTCATTTTTTCCCCATCAATTTTTAACTGTATTTTTCTGTGACCACTTATCCCCTTTATACCTCCATCCCCAATAGTCACCACCCTATTGTCCAGGTCCATGAGTCCTTTCTCCTTTTTGCTTGGTCCCCGCACCCTGTAACCCCTCCCCTTAACTGTCGTCTTGTTCTCTATCTATGAGTCTGTCTCTATTTTGCTTATTACATATTTTGCCATGTATAATATGCTCCCACATTTTGTGCTCATTATACACGGGATTATAATACCCATTATTATACCCATTGTATGTAATCATTACACCCATGTATTTATGCACATCCTTATTTTTCCCTCAAAAATTTGGGCAAAAAGTGTACATTATACATGGCAAAATATGAGTATAGTTTGTTCATTAGATTCCATGTATGAGTGAAATCATATGGTATTTGTCTTTCTCTGACTGGCTTATTTCTCTTAACATAATGTTCTCCAGGTACATCCATACCATTGTAAAGGGTAAAATTTTCTTCTTTCTTATAGCCAAGTAGTATTCCACTGTGTAAACATCCCATCGTTGTTTTATCCACTCGCTACTGATGGACACTTGGGCAGCTTCCATATCTTGACCTTTCTAAATAATGCTGCAATGAACCTAGGGTGCTTATGTTTTTTAACAAGTGTTTTGGGTTTCTTCATATATACTCCCAGAAGTGGGATCACGGGGTCAAAAGGCAGATCCATTTTTACTTTTTTTGAGGTATCTCCATACTTCTTTACACAGTGGCTAGCCCAGTCTGCATTCCCACCAACAGTGCAAAAGCGTTCCCTTCTCTCCACATGCTCACCAGCACTCTTTTGTTGATTTGTTGATGATAGCCATTTTGACTGGTGTGGTATCTCATTGTGGTTTTAGTTTGCATTTCTCTGGTGATTAGTGATATTGAGCATCTTTTCATGTCTATTGGAGAAGTGTCTATTCAGGTCCTTTGCCCATTTTTTAATTGGATTGTTAGTTTTTTTGGTGTTGCCTTTTATAAGTTCTTTATACATTCTTTATTGGATGTATCAGCAAATATGGTCTCCTCTTCTCTGTGTTGTCTTTTTATTTTCTTGATGGTTTCCTGTGCTGTGGAAAAACTTTTTAGTGTGATGTAGTCCCATTTGTTTTTTTTTTTTGTTTGTTTGTTTGTTTCTTTTGCCTGAGAAAATATATCTATCAGGTAAAATATTGCTATGAGCATTATTCGAGATTTTACTGCCTATATTTTCTTCCAGGATTTTTATGGTTTTGGATCTAATATATAAATCTTTAATCCATTTTGAATTTATTCTTGCATGTGGTGTAAGAAGGTGGTCTAGTTTCATCTCTTTTCATGTGTGTGTTTCATTTTCCCAAGACCACTTATTGAATAAACTGTCTTTAGCACATTGTATGTGCTTGCTTCCTCTGTCAAATATTATTTGACTGTAAAGGAATGGGTTTATTTCTGGGTTCTCTATTCAGTCCCATTGACGTGTGTTTCTGTATTTATGCCAGTACCATGCTGTTTTGATTAATATGGTCTTATAGTTTGATATTAGGTATCATGATTCCTGCAACTTCGTTCTTCTTTCCCAGGATAGCTGTTGTTATGTGGGGCCTTTTGTGTTTCCATATAAGTTTTTGAAATATTTGTTCTACTTCTGTGAAATGTGTCATTGGAATCTTGATAGGAATTGCATTGAATCTATAGATTGCTTTGGGTAGCATGGACATTTAAATGATGTTAATTCTTCCTATCCATGAACATGGTATAAGCTTCCACTTATTTGTATCTTCTTAAGTTTCTTCAGTGTCTTAAAATTTTCTGAGTGCAGGCCTTTTATATCCATTCCTAGGTATTTCGTCCTTTTTGAAGCAATTGTGAATGAGATTGTTTTCTTAATTTCCCTTTCTGTTAGTTTGTTATTGGCATATAAAAATGGAACTGATTTCCAGATATTAATTTTGTGTCCTGTTACTTTATTGAATTCATTTATTAGTTCTAGTAGTTTCATGGTAGATCATGAAGGTTCTCTGTGTACAGTATCATGTCATCTGCAAATAAAGACAGTTTTACTTCTTCCTTTCCAATTTGGATGCCTTTTATTTCTAGTTCTTGTCTGATTGCTGTGGCTAGGATATCTAGTACTCTGTTGAATAAGAGTGGTAAAAGTGGATATCCCTGTCTTGTTCCCCATCTTAAGGGGAACACTTGTAGTTTTTGCCCACTGAGTATGATGCTGGCAGTGGGTTTGTCATATATGGCCTTTATTATGTTTAGGTATGTTCCTTCTATTCCCACTTTGCTGAGAGTTTTGATTATATGGATTTTATCAAATGCTTTTTCTGCATCTATTGATAGGATTGTGTGGTTCTATCCTTCATTTTGTTTGTGGTGTATCACATTTATTGATTTGTGAATGTTGTACTAACCTTGCATTCTCGGAATAAATTCCACTTGATCATGGTGTATAATCTTTTTGATGTACCATTCATTGTATTCAGTTTGCTAAGATTTTGTTGAGGATTTTAGCATCTGTGTTCATCAGGGATATTAACCTATAATTTTCTTTCTTTGCAATGTCTTTATCTAGTTTTGGAATTAGGATGATGCTGGCCTCATAAAATGAGTTTGGGAGTCTTCCCTCCTCTTGAATTTTTTGAAATACTTTGAGAAGAGGTATTAGTTCTTCCCAGAATGTTAGGTAAAATTCACCTGATGAAGCCATCTGGTTCAGGGCTTTTGTTTGTTGGGAGTTTTTTGATTACTGCTTCAATTTCACTAGGTGTAATCTGTCTATTCAGATTCTCTGATTCCCCCTGATTTAGTTTTGGAAGATTGTATGTTTCTAGTACTTTATTCATTTCCTTCAGGTTGTCCAATTTGTTGGCATGTAGTTCATAATATTTCCTTACATTCTTTTATATTTCTTTGGTGTCAATTTTTATTTCTTCACTTTCATTTCTGATTTTATTTATTTGGGCCTTCTCTCCTTTTCTCTTGATGAGCCTGGTTAAAGGTTTGTCAACCTCAATCTTTTCAAAGAACCAGCTCGTGGATTCATTAATTTTTTTTGTATCATTTTTAGACTCTGTTTCATTTATTTCTGCTCTGATTTTTATTATTTCCTTCCTTCTACTCATTTGGGGTTTTTTTTTTGTTGTTGTTCTGTTTCAAGTTCCTTTAAGTGTAAAGTTAGGTTATTTATTTGAGCTTTTTCTTGTTTCTTGAGATAGGCCTGTAATGGTGATTTTCCCTCCTAGGACTACTTTTCCAGTGTCCCACAGATTTTGGATTGTTGTGTTTTCATCGTCATTTGTTTTAAGGTATCTCTTGATTTCTTTCTTGATCTGGTTGTTGACTCATTCATTGTTTAATAACATGTTATTTAGCTTCCATGTCTTTGTGTATTTTTTTTTCAGTTTTCTTCTTGTGATTCATTTCTACTTTCATACATTGTAGTCAGAGAAGATGGGTGATATGATTTCACTGTTCTTAAATTTAATGAAACTTGTTTTGTGTCCTAACATGTGGTCTATCCTAGAAAACATTCCATGTGCACTTGAAAAGTGTGTATAATCTGCTGCTTTGGGGTGAAATGCTTTGAAGACATCAATGAAATTCATTTGATCTAGGGTGTTATTTGGTTAGCTGTCTCCTTGTTGATTTTCTGTCTGAAAGATCTATACACTGAAGTCAGTGGGGTGTCAAATTCCTTTACTATGCCTGTATAGTCATACCTCAGTACTTGTCAGCTTCAGAACTTATCAAACCTTGTTGTACTCACCACATTTTGATGAGAAAAAAATATTTAAGCACTTGGCACTTGTTTGGGACTTGCACTTTCTAGACTTTGTATGAGTCACAGCACTACCCGCAATAGAAAATGCTTCATCACTCATCACTTGCTTGTTGCACATTGGTTTCAGCCCATGTCACATGTTCTGGAATGAATTAACAGAGTACTGAGGTACCACTGTATTTCTGCCGATCCCTCCCTTTATGTCCATCTGATTTGCTTTACCTGTTTAGGTGCTCCTATGTTGGATGCATAAATATTTTCTAGGGTTGTATCCTCTTATTGGATTGTTCCCTTTATCCTTCTTCGTCTCTTATAGCCTTTATTTTATTTTCTAAATCATTTTTATTTTTTAAAGATTTTATTTATTTATTTTTAGAGAGAGGGGAAGGGAGGGAGATAGAGAGAGAAACATTGACGTGTGACAGAAACATCAGTTGGCTGCCTCCCACCCACCCCCTGCTAGGGATGAAGCTAGCAGCCCAGGCATGTGCACTGAAACCAGTGACCCTTTGATTTTCAGGCTGGTGCTCAATCCACTGAGCCATATTATCCAGGGTTCTGTAGCCTTGATTTTAAAGTTATTTTGTTGGATATAATGTTTGTATCCCAGCTTTTTTCCCCCATTCCATTTGCATGAAATATTTTTTTCCATCCCTTTATTTTTATTCTGGGTGTATATTTTGATCTGTGGGGGATCTTTTGGAGGCAACATGTATATAGGTCTTATTTCTTATACAGTCAGCTACCCTATGTCCTCTGGTTGGTGCATTTAAGCCATTTACATTTAAGATGATTATTGGTAGATATATATTTAATGCTATTTCACTTTTTAACTATTTTCTGCTGTTCTTCTTCCTCCTCCTATTTCTTCTCCCTCTTCTTCAAGCATGCTCTTTAACATTTGTTTCAGTACTGGTTTACGAACTTGTGGTGGGACTCCACTTACAGGCCCCTCCCCGCCCCCCCACTCCCACCCCGGCCGCCACGGATGAGAATAAGTCTACCAAGACATGATCTGCTTGGGGAGGAAAGGTGACCGATCTCTCAAAGGAGAGGGGCCAAGAGCCTTTTCCTCAATGGCTTTTATTGGGTTTGTCTTGCACAGGAATACAGGTAAAGTTCATTAATCATTGTCAAGCAGTAAGGATCAAACAATAGATAACACAGAACTCTGAGGGACTATTTTGAGTCAGGGTCAGATAGCTAAAGAGCTATAAAACTTTGAGGAACAAACTTACTTCTTGCTTGGACCCTTATCATTTAATTAAGAACATTCTAAACAAAGCAGGTTTCACAGGATTTTACATATTCTTTCTCAGGCCTGATTGCCCAGGGAACCCACCCTTTCCAGCACAGGTCTGCACTACCCTCCGTCATTGTTTCAGGATTAAGTCAGGCAGGGGAAGTAAGGCAGCCAAGAGATTAGGAGACTTCTTGCAGATAGAATGAGGACTCAGGCTTTGTCAAAGGTAAGGGGCAAGGGTCCATCACTCCCTTTTGTTGTAGCCCCCCAAGTCTTTCCTTGGGGGACTTACATGATTGTGCCTGGCTTAGGTTGTTCCCCCCTTTGGGGAATCTTACCCATCATTGGCTAACCGAGCAAGCACTGGGGGCCAGTTATGGATGAAGTAAAAGGACCAGAAGTGGTGCTCCTGCCAGGGAGATAAGCTTTGTCTCCTCAGTGACTTATGGTCCCATGGTCGCTCCTTCAACCTTAGACTTGGCGGGGATTACAGCTTCTGAAACCAGGCAGGGCGGTTCCAAACACAAACTCACTTAGCTTTTTCTTGTCTGGGAATCTCTTTATTTCTCCTTCAATTTTAAATGATAGCCTTGCTGGATAAAGTAGTCTTGGTTGTAGATTCTTCCTTTTCATCACCTTGAATATTTTCTGCCACTCTCTTCTGGCCTGAAATGTTTCTTTTGAGAAATCAGATAACAGTCTAATTGCAGCTCCCTTGTAGGTAACTGCTTTTCTCTTGTGACTTCTAGGATTCTGTCCTTGTCTTTAAGCTTTGCCATTTTAATTATGATGTGCCTTGGTATAGGCCTCTTTAGGTCTGTCTTGTATGGGATTCTCTGTGCTTCCTGGACTTGTGTGTTTTTTTTTCTTCACCAGAGTAGGAAAGTTTTTGGTCATTATTTCTTCAAATAGGTTCTCTATCCTTTGCTTACTCTCTTCTGCTTATGGTGTTCCCATAATGTGAATGTTGTTACATTTTATGTTGTCTCAAAGGTTTCTTAAGCTCTCTTCTTTTTTCTTTTAAATTCCTTTTTTTTTTGCTGCTCTGCTTGGGGATTTCTATTTTGTCTTCCAAATTGATGATTTGATCCTCTGATTCATCTAACCTACTGTTTATTCCTTCCAGTGTATTATTTATTTCTTATGTTGTACTCTTTATTTCTGACTGGTCCTTTTTTATGGTTTATATGTCTTTTTTTATAGTGTTGAGTATCCATATAATCATTACTCTAAACTCTTTGTCTGATAAATTACCCACCTCCATTTTATTTAGTTCTTCTTCTGGAGTATTGTCTCACTCTTTCATTTGGGGCCTGTGTCTTTGTCATCCATTTTGGCTGTTTCTTTGTATTTATTTCTATGTATTAGGTAGATGTGCAAAGATGCTGGTGCAGACCTATCTCAGATGCTGCCTGTGACTGCCCCTGGGCAACCTGTTTGTGTCTATCAGCAATGCACAGCTTGTGGCTCCCTCTTGTGGTCCTGGGTATGTGCAGAAAGAACCAGGCTATGCACTAAGTCCAGGTTTTACCAGCTCTGGGCCCAGGAGAGGGTCAGCCTACACCTCAGAGTTCCAGAGCTCCCAGAGATCCACCTTTGCTATTAGACTTAATCATTGAGATAGCCTCCAGCCATATTCTTCAGCAGCCCAGCTTTAGCTCCACAGGGTGGGGACAGGGATTCATGTGGGCAGGTTATTGCTTCACCTCAGGCTGATGCCACTTGGAAGGGAGTGCTGTGCCCCAGAAAGATGGCTTCTGCAGTGTGGAGAATGACTCAGCATAGGGATCCTGGTTGCTATTCCTTCAGCTCTCTTCCCAGAGCCACCAACCCCAGATTCTCCTTAAACATCTCTATTCCACTCTGCCCTCCATTTGCGGGAGGCCAGGGTAAGTGGCTGCAAATGAGATTTTGTTCTTGGCCCTTAAAGAGGCTGTCTGTGTCCCAAGCCATCTCTTCCTGGCTGACAGAACCCCTGCTGCTTTTTATAGTCAGGTGTTACTTGGGTTCCTTTCCTGGTTCTGGTGCTCTAGGCTGGGGAGCCTAGCTTGGGGTTTAGACACCACACTAAGGGGAAATCCCCTGGCAGCTGAAATATCCCTTCAGAACTGCAGCTGCCACCTGTGGGAGCCCAACCAGCCCTCTTGTGCCTTCACACTCCCTACCAGTCACATTGTGGTGAAGTGGTATCTTCCACTTGTCCTTCATTATAAGGCCTCTCTCCAGCTAGTGTTCAGTTGGTTATTCAGGATGGGTTTTCTTTAATTTAGTTGTAATTCCAGATTGGTCCTAAGAGGATGTTAGTGCTTCCACTTACTCCTCCACCATCTTGGGTCTGTAGGTTTTATTTTGAATGTACTGGTAGGCCAGTGAAGGAACAGAGATGTGATGTGATCTGGTTTGCATGTTTAAAAGATCACTCTAACTGCTACAAGAAGGACCAGTCAGGAAGCTGGTGGAGCAGTCTAAGCTGGGGATGATGTCTTAATTGCTAGGGTGATAGTAGAGGAGCTGGTGAAAGGTACACTGAATGATGATATGTATTAGAGTTAAGAGGTCACAGGGCTTGATATAGTGTATTGGAACTAGGAGATAGAGACAAAGAGGAATCAAAATATGCCTAAGATGCTTGCTTGAGGTAAGGGGTGTTGTGTCATTAGCGGAGATCAGAAGGTTTTTGAGGGAGGTTTGGATGTGAATAGGTTTGGGAGTGGAGAAGAGAATCAAGAGTTTTGGATATAAAATACCTATGGGACATCCACATAGAGATGACTCTGAGATATTGGGCATGTAAGTCAGAACTCAGTAAGTAGTAGGTCAGGGTTGGAGATATGATTTGAGAGTCATCAGCTTGTAGGTGGTACTTAAAGCCATGGTGTTTGAAGAGATCACCTGGGGGTGACGGTGCTAGAAAGAGAGGAGAATGGAGCAGGCAAGGATGTGAGGTCATGGGAGACTGGACAGCGCAGTAAAGAAGGAAGGAACTGTTGTCACACCAAGCAGAGGCTAGAGAATCCCAAGCAGAGGGATCGGGCATTTAAATGTGTCCTTACTAGAATTTAGGAGCTTACTCAAATGTGACCAAGATTAGATACATAATTGTCGATTAGATTTGAACACACATAGGTGATTGGATACCTGGATAAGAGAAATGTTTTCTAAGAGTCATATAAAAAGGGAAGGGAAATGAGGATACATCTGTAGTAATGTTAATAATAAAAACAAATAAACAAAACAGAAAGAGTCATATAGTGCCTTGGGTCTCTCCTTGTTGCCTTTTATTATTGTTTATCTTTTTTTTTTAAGATTTTATTTATTTATTTTTAGTGAGGGAAGGGAGGGAGAAAGAGAGAGAGAGAAACATCAATGTGCAGTTGTTGGGGGACATGGCCTACAACCTAGGCATGTGCCCTGACTGGGAATTGAACCTGCCGTGCCTGGTTCGCAGCCTGTGCTCAATCCACTGAGCTACACCCGCCAGGGCTATTGTTTATCTTTTAAAGTCACTTGATATCTTCGCTCTAGTTTAACTTTTAGGCTTATCAAAAAATGACACCTTCTTTGGCTCTTAATTGCATTCACACAAGCACATAAAACAATGTTATGTCCACCATTAGAATACATTTTTGTTTAATACAATTTTTTCTTGTTTCATTAAACTCAGAGAGAGAGAGAAACCCTAAGAAACTGTTTTGAGAAATTGGTCTTTGCAGTTGAAATGCACAGGTTAGGGGCCATCAGAACATGGCCAGTCATTTTGGAGAACTGCATCATCAGCAGTTATCACAAGGAATCTTCTTTTTTTTATCATTATTTTTTCTTTCTTTTATTTACTTTACTTTTTTAATGTTGTTCAAGTATTGTTGTCTACATTCCCCCCCTCCACCATTCCTCTCCACCCCACCCATCCCCACCTCCGACTGGCCGCTCTAACCCTCTTTGGTTTTGCCCATGTGTCCTTTATACATGTTCCCTGATGTCCCTTTCCCTCCTTGCCCACCCCCTACCCCGCACCGTTATCCTCTCTGCCCTTCCCTCTGGTTACTATGAGTTTGTTTTTTATTTCAATGTCTCTGTTTATATTTTGCTTTCTTGCTTGTTCTCTTGATTAGGTTCCGCTTATAGGTGAGATCATGTGGTATTTCTTTCACCTCCTGGATTATTTCACATAGCATAATGCTCTCCAGATCCATCCATGCTGTTGCGAAGGGTAGGAGCTCCTTCTTTCTTTCTGCTGTATAGTATTCCATTGTGTAAATGTACCATAGTTTTTTGATCTACTCATTTACTGATGAACACTTAGGTTGCTTGCAGCACCTGGATATTATAATTGTGCTGCTATGAACATTGGGGTGCATAGGTTTTTTTTGAATTGGTGATTCAGGATTCTTAGGGTATAATCCCAGCAGTGGATTTGCTGGATCAAAAGGCAGTTCCATTTTTAGTTTTCTGAGGAAATTCCATACTGTTTTCCACACTGGCTTCACCAGTCTGCATTCCCACCAACAATGTACTAGGGTTTCCTTTTCTCCACAACCTCACCAGCACTTGTTTGTTGATTTGTTTATGATGGCCATTCTGACTGGTGTGAAGTAGTATCTCATTGTGGTTTTAATTTGCATGTCCCTGATGGCTAGTGATGTTGAGTATCCTTTCATATGTCTCCGGGCTCTCTGTATATCCTCACAAGGAATCTTCTATTCGATAGTCCTCTATCTATACTGAGAAAAGGTGGCTGTTAAATTTCCTTTTGGTCATTAAAATGTAATGCTTAAAATATCTATTGTTTTAAGACATAAAATTCCATTCTTATACTTTGTCTTTAATATTGAAACTATATTTTTGTGTAGTACTTCTTTGAGTGAATCTCTAAGAGTACTGTCCAAATATAGCAAATAGATGAAGTCCCATTGGACTGTAGTAGCTTATTAAGTATGGAAGTATACCTCATATACAATTTGAAGCTTTATTTCCAAAGAAGAAGAGATATTGGAGTAGATTTCTGTTACTTGATTCCCCCTTTTTCTATATTTTAAGATGTTAATATTGACAGGGATGGAGTAATGATTAGCATGGACAACTAATTTTGAAGTGCTTTACAAATCAAATGATAAAAAAAAAATCAGTAGTAACAGCAGGATGCCAACTGAATTCTGCATTAAAATTATGTTTTGATATTTTAAATGTATTATTGTGCAGTGTGAAATTGTACCTTAATTTTCATTATGCAAATAGATGGAATGTTGAGATAATTTTAATGGATAAAGCATTGATTTACTTATGCTATAATGTACTGTGGCTGGTTATTTTTTAAGGCTTGATTAATGAATTTTTGTTCTGACCTAGAGAAATTTTCAGTCTCAAATATCTTTCAGTGCAACCTCCTCTGCACCCACCTGTGTGTGAAATTTGCTATTGTTGACTGTAAAGATAGGTGCCCCTGAGGAGTAGCAGCTAAGAGTCAAACTAGGCCACTGGTGATGAAGTGTTTATGTGAAAATCCCTTGGGTGAGAGAACTGGCTTTTGTTTAAAAGGGGTGCAGGGACTTCAGTGGCAGTTTCTGAGATTTTAAAATATTAATGAAAACTAGTAAACCGTAGTTGTTACTGCATGTTGATTTGTTACTTTTTTTTTTTTTTGACTGAACCAGGATTTCTGACTCATTAGTTTGGTTATAACCTCTGGTTATTTTCACTATGTCTTTGAATTTGGGTGACATTTAGTTTAATTTTGTTATTGATCCAAAGAATCTCAACCAAAAAATTAAGAAGATTGGGAGAGATGTGAGTAGTAAGAACATTGGGAGAAATGTCAGTAGGTCAAAGGTATGTTTAAATCTTTGCTGGTGAATAAAATGTCAAATAAATTAACATAGTCTTAAAACTATTTTGGATTCAGGTCAAATCCAGGCCTCTCTACCTGGTATTCTTTTCACCAGTCTACACTATGTAATCAGCAAACTTTAACTAGAGAGACACGTTCCTAACTTTCATGTAAGTGGATCACAACTGGGAACCAACATATAATTGATCCTACAGGGTTCTACTTGTCTAAATTCTACTTTTTTTTTCAAGAACTGAGTCACACAGTTCTCTTTGAAGTATACCCTGATACCTGCCTCCACACCCCCACAGAACTAGTTTCAGCTTGTTCTCATTGCTCTGAATGTTTAAGATTACCCATTCTTTGTTTTGTATTCATTATTTAATTACCTACACATTACATCTTCCCTGTGGGCTTTCTAGTTCATTGTGGAAGGATCTCAGTCTGATTCACATATGCTTTCCAGTTTTCAGGACCAAAGGTAACAAATACTTTATTATTTAAAGAAATACTAGGGAACATTAAGATGTTCTTAATAGAAGTTCTATGTAAATAATATTTCAACTAGTGCTTTGTTCTTTTTTTTTTAAGCAGGCTTATCTTTAGTAATTGGAGATGGGTTTTCATCACAGACTCAAAGAACCTTAGGAAATAAGATAGTCCCACATACTGAGAACATTAAAATGGTGAGTCAGAGGAGTTCACTGCAGTGTGCAGTAGACAGGGAGGACATCCAAGAAATTGTGACTCAGTCTCTTGAAAATGAGGAGGGCATTCAAACGGAGGCCAGGATGAGCAACACTTGGAGGTGGGAAGGTGCCTGGAATGATGCAGGCAGGCCATAGGCAGGTCATGGTGGCAGCAGGAGGTACCTGTCAGAGCTTCCCTCACTGCCACTCCTTTTGAAAGCCAAGTGCACTGTGGCAGAGTTGTTCCTGATGCTTTACTTCCCTGCCTGTGGCAGTTGGGCTGCTTTTCTGGCCTTATGAAACTCTTTTGAAGCAAAAATTCAGTTATCCATTTCTAATAAATCCAGTATGTATTTTTTTATTACCTGTCTTTAAAAAATAAAATATAATCAGTCAATTTTAAAAATTCAACCTGCGTAATCCTGATATAAAAATTCATTTTCTTCCTTGGTGGTAAGCACTATTTTCCTTCTTAATTATATACCTAAGTACATCATCTTTTGTGGGAAATATTCACTGAATTCTCTCATTCAGTAAACATGAGTGGCTACTATGTGGCAGGCATCCTTACAGAGACTATACATTTGTAAATGTGTCACATGACAGTGGAGATAAGTCCCTATTCTCATGGAATTAATTACTCTACTGGAAGGAGATATGAGAAATGAGGATGTTAGTTGCTGATAAGCCCTAAGCCAAAAAGTAGAGCAGATAAATAGAGGCGTTACCTTAAGAGCAGGAGGAAACCCTAGGGACAGTCCTGAATCAGGAATGCTGTAGGTGTTTTGAAGGAAAAGGCGGGAGTCTTAAGATTGGAGTGCAAGGGGCCTAGGGAGAAAGTGGGAGAGAGAAGACTGGAGAGGCCAGAGGTCTAGGACACCCTGGACTCTGGATGTTATTTCGGGTGAGGATTGAAGACTTTGGAGAGTGTGAGAAGAAAACCAGTGATCTGACTTACATTTAAAAAGGATCATGCCAGTTGCTAGGCTGGGACATTGAAGACAGAATATTATGTGACAACTTTGGGAGCAGGGAGACCAGTTAGTAGCTTGAACAGAGGTGTTTGGTGAGCAAGGCCGTTGGTGGACTCTGGATCTCTTCATGACACAGTACAGAGCTGTCAGAATTTATTGATGGATCCCACTGTATGTGTAAGAAAGAGGTATGTGTAAGATTTTTGGCCCAAGCAACTGAAAGAATTGTGATTTACTGAGATGGGAAGACTTGAAGAGGAAAAGATGTGGTTTGGAGAAGCTGGGGAGAGGAACCGGAAGTTAACTTTAGTTGTCCAAGTTCAGCTGTCACGTCAGTGTTAGATTTACAAATCTGAAGTGGAAGAGAAAGATCGAAGCTCAATAGTTGGTATTTCAGATTTTCTTCATGTATATTTTATAAAATGCTTGTTATGTTTATTGCAACAACTTAAAACATTTAAATTTGTTGCTATCATAAAAAAAGCTAGTTTTATGTTCATTATACTTTCTGACTTGCTTTTGCTTGTGTTTACATAGGTTATTGACTTTAGCATGTTAACTTTGTAGCAAGCCTCCTTTCTGAATTCTCTTGTTTATAAAGTCATTTTAGTAGATTCAGTGATACATCTTCTCCTTTGACTTCTCTAGAATTTTACCAAACTGTTCAATTCTAAGAAGTATCCCTTTTTCTCATGGCTCCATTTGCTTTCTCCTTTCCTCTGCCTGAAATATCAGTCATTTCTTATCTTTTCCTATGAGTTTCTATTCATTCCCCAAAACCCAACTCATGATCACATCTCTGAAACATTTCTGGGTTCCTGAGAAAGTTTCTCTTCCTGTGAGCTTTAGCTGTACGCATACGTGCATTAAAGCAGTCATCAAACTTTTTGTATAATTGTGTACATATCTGCCAGTCCTTTTGGGGCACAAACCCTTTAGGGATGGGATCTGGGTCAGATGTCTTTACATTCCCAGTGTTTGGCAGAATCTGCCACATGATCTTCTGTTGCAGGATAAATGTTTATTGAATACCATGAGTGGTCAATTTCTGCAGATTAAAAATGTTTTAAAGTTGGTTAAAGCTTTTTCATAGAGATTTTGTGAACTTGTTAGATTTATTGTAACACTTTTAAATATTTATCTTTGTCACTGTTGTAAGAGAAACCTTTTCTAAATTTAAATATACAGGGTCCAGCACAAATAACACCACCTTTTTATTACAAAATCATAAGCATGTAATTCTGTAACGTAACAACATCACATTTAAGCACACCATATGATGTTTTAGGTGAAATGTTCAAATTCAAACTATAGATTATTTACATCCATACTGTTACCCTATCAACCACACTCAAGCATGTGTTACTTCTGTCAGACTCTGTATCTTTACAATTATCCTCCTAAAACTTAAAAGCGTATTATTTTAGAAAATTAATATAAATATAGGAATATTGCTGTTGTTTTTTTTTTTCATGATGCTGAGTGCATAAAGGTGGTTGGATTTGTGAGACCTTAAATTTCAAAACTACTGAAGAGCTGGATGTTAAATAGTTACTTAAAAAGAAGCCATTTTACTCATTTGATTTTTATTTTTGCTGGAAAATGGGGAGAGGGAGGAATTAAATTTTATATTTTTCTGACTTGAAAGCAGTAGTATGTGTTTTTGCAAAAGCAATCAGCCTTTTACAAAGGTAACATTTTCAAAAGCTCTAACTTGTAGTACTCATGTCATTACTTAGTTATTTTATATTTCTTTTTATATTTCATTTTTTTCAACCCATCAAATCAATGAATTGGCCCATGTGCATTTTTCCATGATGTCTACTACCTATTTCTGTTATAAATCTGTTGAGGGGTTGTCCTAGTAAGTGATACTGAAATATATTTGCTTGAAAAATTATTTGTAACATTTTTCACTGAAATAAAAATATATATCAAATAACCAATTACAATTTATTGTTCATTGGTAAGTGCAGTGGGAAATATAATGTGCTTCTTTGTTGTAAGGAGTTATGAATGTAGGCAGAGAGATGAAACTTGTACCCAGAAAGAAATGTTAGATTTATGGAGTCTGTTGTATGTTATATATGGAGAGACTGTGTGAGGAGTGGCAGGGAGAGGGGTAGCTTCAACTAGACTTTGAAGGGTAGGTGGGGTTTACATGGATAGAGAGGTAGAAGATACTAGAATGGAAACAAATAGAATGAAAGGCACAGAGGTGGGGGCTATTATGAAGTATGGGAATGAGATACTCATCTCTACAATTCATTTCATCAAAGAAAATGTTATACTTTTGCTTTGCTATAGTGATCACATATTAATTGAACTCAATGAAGGCAAGTATCAGATCTCTTTGTTATATTTCTTACCAAGTAATGTAGCATATTATTGAAAACAAACAAAAAAATGTGCTGATAAAAAAGGCAAAAAGGAATTCCTTGATTTCATTGTTCATTTTTTGCCTTTGTTTTTATTTTAGAAGAAAACTGAAAGCCAAGGCACCACTTCCTCCAGCTGAGACCAAAAACCTTGATGCCTCTTCAGTGGATGATTCTGTGGAATCCTCTGCCTTCATCATGGAACAGAAAGAAAGCATGATAGATAAAGACATCGAGCTCTCAGTGGTTCTCCCTGGGGATATCATCAAATCTACAACTGTTCATGGAAGGTATGATGGAGTGAATGAAATACCATGACTTCTTTCTGCTGTCAGTGAAACCCTCTGTTGTATATTTTTAATTTATTTTCTTCAACAAAATACTTTATTCATCACTCAGTTTGGTTATCAATTAAAAAATAAATGCTAAAAGTTATTAGAACTTTTCTAACAATGTTTGAATATCAATACTATGGATTCCACAATCCCAGGCAAGTGACTTAAAATTTAGAACTATTTTATATTTGGTAGTCATTTAATAAGTCTTTAAAAAAAATCACCTTTCCCAGAGAGGCAGTCATCAATTGTGTTGATATTGTAAGTCAAACTCAGAAAAGCCAGTGACCTATAAGAAAACCCTTTCTCTTCCTCCCAAAATTAATCTTTTTCTTTTAAGCTATTTCCCTGAAATTGATTTTGCTGAAGTTACAAACTACTCTTAAAATATAACTCTCTCTTCTTTATCAAAATAGATAAATTTATCTGTGAAGCAAGCAGAATTTTTTATACCACTAAATGATTTGATTAATTTACTAAAAATGTGGATAAGTTTACTAGACATATAAAATTAAACTTTAACCCAGCAAAAAGTGAAGTTGTGATTTAGGAGACTGATATTTTTAGTACCTATGTAAAAATTGGAAAAATGGAATAAAACCAAATGTAATTTTCCACTTCATTTTCAAGTGGAAACTTACATGGGTTTTGTGCTTGGTCTTGTTCCACGTTTTCACCTTCAACTACCCGTTTGTTATCAGGAATCCTGCTGTAGAAATTTAAGCTGTTTTGACCTTTGTATAGTGTATGCGTGTGTGTGTGTGTGTGTGTGTGTGTGTGTGTGTGTGTGTGTGTGTAAGCCAAAAGACTAAAGAACATGTTGGGTAATGCATTCTTACAATGTGGTTTTATCTAGGAAAACTCCTTAGATATAAACTTAATCTTAAAATTTATAAAGATTATGTATAACTTTACAAATTATCAAAAGTACATGAACATAGAAAAGTTCAGCATTCAGCAAACAATACTTACTGTTGTGTATTAACTTCCCATTAAATGTAAGTTGCATTTTATCATTTATTCTGTATCAAAAATAGTTTTGGCAATCACACATTGAACCATATTTAGGAGGCTGAGAAACCTGTGATTGTCCTGGGAGAGTTTCAGCCTCAGATACAGGCAATCACCTGGGTTGTGCCTCTTCTGGGTGAGGAAGGAATCTTGTAAATTAGAAACGAAGGCCATTATCTTCGATCCTTGAAATAATATGATTACCCTGGTTTTAAGATAATGACAGTGGATATGGCTAGGGGCAGTAGAGGCAATTCCTCTCCCCCGCCTCCAATTCAAAGTATGTTAAAAAAAATTATCAGCATGTTTTTTAGTTCTTCACTGATGCTGACAGGCAGCAACAGTCTCATTATCAGTACTCCAAAATTTCTTCCTGGACGCACCACTCAGAAGTTCGTATCTCCCTCTTCTCTGCCGTCAGCCTCCTGCATTCTTCAGATTTTTTTTTTTAACTTCAGTGACCTCGCTATTAGAATCATGGTTTTCTTCTCTATCCTGTCTACCATTGTAATTGCTGTAGAGTTTGCCATGTTACCCCAAGCTGACTTCTCTTCTGTTTCTTGAACTCTGGGAGCCGACATCCGTAGCCCACTTCTCCGTCCCGTTACTGAAATTCAGGTGTCCTCCTTTGAACACACGCATCTAGCGCATCCGCTTTGTCTTTCGTAGTTGGACTTGTTCTTCTTTCTCCTTATTAGGTCTAGTTTGTGACTGCTGTCAGGTCGCTGCATTTGTCTCCTTCTTTAACTTGGACTCTGTTTTAATCATTCCCAGGGCATTTGTATTTACAAGGACCCTAGATTTTCCTCACCCTCTTCACCTTCCAGCACGTTTGCCTCCAGGGGCCCTAACCCTGAATAACTCCCGACAGTCAGCTCTTTGTTTCTGGGCCACCAGATCTTGTTCAATTGCCTCAGTTTTCTTATCTAAAAATGTTTTATGACCAAATTGTTGTTAGGATTAAATGAAATACTATCAATGCCTGGCACAGGCTGGCATGTTTCACTTTCTATTGAGAACTTCTTTCTTTAACCCTGAGTTCTATTTACTCTCCACCCTCAGGTTAAGCTAAAACACCACTCTGTTGGTGGCACTATCTTTGATTATTAAAAAAAACAAACAAACAAAAAAAAACAAACCCATAAAACCCCACAGGGACAGCAATTCAGTACTGAATTAAGAAAGTCCAAAACTACCAAGCCTGGATCTTGGGACACCTTATTTTCTTCTCCAGAATTAAGTAGGCTTTTCCCCTTTGAATATCTTGAACTTCAGCCTCATGACTTTTTGGTTCTACAGATACTCTACTTTTTCCACCTCCACACATTTATGAAAGTTTTCCATGTGGAATACCCTGCCACCCACATTTTCTCCAGTTAGTTTGTGTAGCTCTAATGACAGAGTTACTAAGGGCTCCCCGATCTCCCTGGAATGAACTGTTGCCTATGACTTCCATGCTTTTTTGACACTTGACAGTATTGATGATTATCATGTATTGGCCTGCGCTATAATTTATATGTATGTCATGTCTTCTTGAATAGACTGTGAGATCCATGTGGCGTCATTACCTTTCTGCATAGTACATATTTGTGCAATGTAATTGCCGTTTAATGAATTCACTCTAATGAATATTGTTTCCCTAATCCTTTATACCTAGACAGAGGTGGCAACTTAAATGGTGTGCTTTGAAGAGCTATTTAGATGAGTCCTAGTTGCTTTCTTAGGATATTCTAAACAAAGATATTTTCTCCAGGTAGAGCAAGACAAAGATTACCCCAAATGGGAATGCCCCAAATTCTGATTGCTTTTTAAATTTTATTTAGTGTTAAAAATTTTTTCAGAAAGTAGAATGAATTCATTTTATATCAGTGTTTTATAAAAATATTTTTATTTTTAAATTACAGTGGATGTACAATGTTCTGTTTCTTTCAGGCGTGCAACCTTGTAACTAGACAGTTACGTGTCGTCCCTGCTCAGGGCTGTGCTGCCAAAGCCAGTGCCATGTCAGTGTTTTTATGAAGCAGTTTGATTTAGAGACTTGGTTCCTAGTAGTTCCATAATTCAGGAATGACTCAACTTGCAAACATGGTGGCTAATTTTTTAATGTTTATGATTAAAAATGGTTGCATAGTTTCACATATCTTAGGAGTTTGATTCTGGATTTCTTAGGAGTGATTTAGATATTCTAGAGTGCAGTTTGGGATATCTTAAGATTGTGATTTGGGGTATCTTTCATGTTGCAGCTACTCCTGACCCATTAAAAAAAAACCTCAATGTTTAATGACGGCAACAACCAAAATGTTCAAATAGATAAATATATTCTATTTCTGAAAAATGTTAGCTATCAAATATGCAGCCCCATGACATAGATTGTAATTTAAATTTCTGCATCACTTTTTTACTATATAAACAGAAGATTTAATAGTATGATATAAGAGTAATGGAGGGAGGGGACTAGGGAAGAGTGATTTTATTTTATTTGTTTTTTATATACTTACTTTTAGAGAAAGAGGAAGGGAGGAAAAAAGAGAGGAAGAGAAACATTGATAAGAGACAGAAATATCAATCAGCTGCCTCTCACACGCCCCCAACTGGGGACCCAGCGCACAACGCAGGCGTGTGCTCTGACTGGGGACTGAACTGGCCACCTTTTGTTTTGGAGGATGACACCCAACCCACTGAGCACACCAGTCAGGGTGGGAAGAGTGATTTTAAATAAGTTTAAGTGATAAGGTTTTCTTTTATAAGAGTTCTATATATATCACTGTGAAGGGTCTCTAATATAATTTTTGAGACCATCCTTTTTAAATGTACTTAAATAGTCCTTGTATATTTATTTTGATAGTATTATTTCTATGCATTTCCTTTGAAGAATAATATCAATATTAGACTAACATAAATATTTAGAAGATTTATATTATTTATTTAATATTTTAGAAAATTTTTTTTCAAAATGTATTCCTGGGGAAAATTTTGAGAAAGTTCCCATGTCATCTTGAGTAACTCATGCAGAGGTATGCTCAGAATGTTCCATTTGTGAGAATGTCAATGCCCAGCATTATCTTCAGAAGAATGCTCTTATTTGTACATTGATTTTTTTTTTTACCAAAGAACTTATGCAGATTAGGGAACACAGTAAGGTTGGAAGTGGTGATAGACTTTATGCTCAGGGGAAAACTAAAATCTTGTGATCTTGAATGAGGTTGGTAGTCTTCTGCTGGCTTACTAATCTTTCGGTACCAGAGCTCGGTGATGCTGCCGTTTTAATGACCAAGGCTACCTGGGCCTGCGGTGTTGCCTCTGCAACCCTGTGGGGGTCACTGCAGCACCCGCCTAAAAACTCTTGGGCATTTCTGTGTGTCCTGACCTCAGGGAAGATTGGACTGAAGGAAGGAGGAATTAAAATATTTTATTTATGCAAACAGCATACTGTAGTATAGGTATACATACGCCTATGTACGTATATTTGTGTATTTATAGGTAGATAGATATAGAAATATGCGTGTGTGTGTGTGGGGGGGTGCTGGTAAAGGACCTTTTCCACCAGATGGAGCAGCTCTGTGCCTTACTGACCGTGAACATGAAAGGGTACTGTTGTTAGAGACAAGCTGCCTAGTGGCTGCCCCCACCTCCCCCTCAGAAAATGCTACACTATGCAATAGCATAGGGGCTGGTGTCTACCAGTACTTTGGAAAAGTTAATTGTTAATGAGTTTGTGAGCTAAATAGTTATAAACACTAAAGAGAGTAAAGAAATATGTGGGTGCACTTTTGTATTACTCTGGGTCCTTACTTTATAGTCAGGTGTCTGCCCAGTATGTGATTATTCCTCATTGAGTAATTATGTGTTCCTTTTTCCTCCCCCCTGCCCCCCAGGACAATTTTAAATAAGTTTTAATTTGGAAGTCTTAGTAAAAGATTGGCATTAACCTTCTCTGCTAGCCTATAGGAGAGCATTCATGGCCGTACCAGCACTCTCTTTCCAAGACGGAGGAGTGGAACTCACACCATGTACAACAGGAGGAGGTTTCTCTCTTTTGCTCTCATACTGTGAAGAGGAATTTGTTTTACTTTGGGCAAATCTGAGATGCTGTGGATGAAAACACAAATAAAGAAAGCATAGAACTGGAAGTTAGAAATTCTAGGCCCTGTGGTTGACTCCATATTTTGCTCTGTGACTTCAAGTCAGACACCTTAATTCTCTGGCCTTTGCCTGTAAAATCACCCAGAGACATGTTTCACATGATCTGTGGCCTGATTAGCCTACAGCAGAGTTGAGCCAAATAATTCTGAGATTTTGACCAGCACTTGTGGGGCAGATAAAGAGCTCAGGCACGTTTTACATGGAGTGTAGTGCCACCTATTGGAGAAAAGTAGGCTATGAAAAATGGCAAGAGAATACTAGAACAATGTGGGTCATTTTTGTTTAACAGCTTGTGAACTCATTGCTAATAAGATGGATAAACATCAGTAACAATAGAGAACATTCAAAAAGTCCCAGAGCTATCATTGGTAACTCTAATTAGGTGGACAGTATGCATTTATAAGGGACAAATAAAATCAATTCAACTCAACTGTTTTGAGAATTTAAGAGTGTAAAACATTTATTAGATACTGGGGCAGATTTGAAGATTTATAATAAGGAATAATCTTATTCAGACTTCAGTTCCTTATCAGATGCTCAAAATTCATGTATTCATGACAAGTACATATCATCCTGCTTCCTCTTTTTCCTATGACAGTCCATATTTGTACCTATTATCCCAGAGTAATTATTAATAGCGCCTCCTTTCACTCTCAGGTGTCCAGATTGAATGATTAATTACATAGCCACCCTATTAGTAAGTGACTTTGTTTGAACACCTCCAGGGTTTAGGAATTCACCGAGGCAGATGTTTGTACATCTTGCTAATCTGCAAGTTCTTTGGGGAACCATGACCTGCATTTTTGATACCCGACAGGATCTTTACAACACAGAAGTTAAAGTCTTGTGTTAAGTAGCAGATACCAAAACTAGAACAAGATTACCCCTCATATCTGTCACAAATGCAGAAAGCATCACCAGCAAATTTGGGGACTGGTTTAGTGATGTCATCAATCTATGAAGTAAAATTGTGGCAGATAGCAGATAGCCTTTTGTAAACCAGCTACCTGTCCCTCTTGCATCCTGACTTGTGGTACCATAAGGCTAAATTATAGCTGAAGGAGTATAGTTTTAGAAGTCAGAACATTCTAATTTTGACTGCTTTTTAATTCTGTGTATGCTTTTCATCATCTGGACATGTAACATCTCTAACCAGAATTTTTTTCATTCATAAAATGGAAGTAGCTTTTGTGGTGGTTGTGGACTCAAAGAGATAATAGACATGAAATTAATACAAGCACTTGTTATTTATTTCTAAAAGGAAGTGGAGAATCTCGGGGATTTCTCCATTTCAAAGAAGAGTTTCTAAAGAGTCCTAAAAAATATCTGTCTCCCAGAAATTATTACTTTACAAGAAAAAAATATAAATAATATTAATGCAAAGAAGACTCTGTAAAGAAATATAATAAATCAAAATTCAAAGTGATATGATGGTATAGAGAAGGAAGAACCTATCTCTTAGCTGAATGAGGAAGTGATGACCAAGTTCAGCCAGTCCTTTTCAACTTTAAATATTTTGGCTCGTGATTCAGGTGGATTGCTGGCATGTGCTTCCACCTTTGCAAACAGGAAACAAACATCCTTCCTGTGGTGATCCCATGGTCAAATCTGTTAGCCAACTTTTGCTAGGTGCCTCAGCTCCAGATAATTATTCACGAACCAAAATTGTTGTTTTTGGTAGAGGTAATTTGGAATCTGGGTGGACAATTCTGAACAACTATACTCAAGAGATTATTTCATTTCCTGTGGGTGCACTTTGTGACTAGTGAATCCTGACAGCAGCCCCATTGGATGCAGGGTCAGTTTAAACCTTAGTGTCCTACTTTGACAGTGTTAAGGGTCTTCTATGGTAGAGCTAGGCAGTAAATACCATATTTTGCCACTTATAATGCACACTTTTTTGCCCAAATTTTTGAGGGAAAAATGAGGGTGCACATTATACATGGGTAGTACTAATTCCATATCTATATAGATGTTTTTAATTCTTTTACTTATGCATTAAAAGTGTAATTCTAGAAAGCAATAATGATATCCATATGCAAGAAATACCCTGGAACTGGGTATATTTATAAATGCCCAGTGATAAAACTTATAGTCAGTTTTATATATAAATAAAACATTGAGTTAAAAAATTAAAATGCAAGATTTTTTTCTGGAAAGTTTGGGCTGAAAACTTGGGTGTGCACTATGCACAGGAATGCATTATACATGGCAAAATACGGTAATTCCCATTCCAAACCACATAGGTCAGGGTCATCTCTTCTGTGCTTTTAGTGCCAAATGCTGAATTTCAATTAAATACTTTAAGGTAGTATTCAAACTGGTCTGGGGCTGTTTTGAAAAAGATCTTAGCCCGACTAATGCTTGTATTGCACCTTTGTAAAGATGTCAGGTCTTGCCCTAACTTGGTGGTGCAGTGGATTAGAGCGCTGTCCTGTTAAGCCAAGATTGAGGGTTCCATCCCCAATCAGGGCACATATAAGAACCAGCTGATGAACGCATGGATGAATGGAACAACAGATTGATGTTTCTCTCTTTTCTTTTCTCCCTCTCTCTAAAATCAGTAAATAAAAATTAAAAAAAAAAAAAGATGTCATGGCTTTCGACACAAGGCTACTATTCAAATACATTAACTTAAATGAACACAGATTTCACAACTGGATGTTTTTTAAAGTATATGAACCTCCTTTTAACAACTTTGCCTTTTTGCATGCCAGATACTGTGTGTACAGAAATCTCAGTTATACGTTGTCTGCTGTGTGTTTAGACTCATGCATATTTAAGCAGAGTGACCTAGAAGTAAATAATCACTGGTCCTCTAAATTCCTCATTCAGTGACATCAACCTCACTATAGACTAGACCCTGGGAATAAATATTGCTAAAAGGTGGTCTTCCTAGCAAGAAATCTACATCAAGGTATAAATGGAACCCAGATAACATCTGAGGTCACTCTGCTCTAGATAAAATGTGCCTGAACCCCTATCCTACTTTTTGTGGAGTGTTCAATCCCCTTTATAATATTATTGTAAATTCTCAAGGGTTCCTCTGGCTCCAACTTTATGTACTATTTTTGGATTCCTATTTTTTAGTCCTTAAGTTTTGAAATTCTCTTTATTTTCTTGACTTAGTGTCTCCTAAATCTACCAGGGCTTTGGTGATGGTTTGTGGGTAAGCGGGTTAGTAAGCATATCAAATAGCCAGTAACTTAAATGAACAGTTCAGGCCCCGCTGTGCCCTTTCAGCAACCCCACCACTTTCCCCCCACCAGTAGTCCCTGCTGCCTTCCACTGGCTAGTTCCTCCTTCTGTCCCTTGCTAGGTCCTGCACTTCCCTTCTTGTGTTGGCTTTAATCTTATCAGCTCCTTACAAAATATATATGAAATCTAAATAGGTATAAGCCACCACCGTCTCCTACCTAAATTTTTGAGACAGCTTTGCGACTTTTCCCTCTGGCTTTTCTGACTACAACAATCTGAATATAATCCCATTCAAATGTGAAGTAGATCACTCCTCAGAACTCTACAGTAGTTTTCTGTCAGTAAAATTCCCAGTCTTTACTGCAGTTGAAGGGTTTCTCTTTTTCCTAAACTTACAGAGCACACTCCTGCCTCGGGGCCTTTGCATTTGTCCACTCTGCCTGAAGTGCTTTCCCCAGATATCTCATTCCATCAGCTCTTTATTCTAATGTTATTTTTCTATTTAGGACTGATTCTACCCTTCCTTGTTTTACTTTTCATCAGAGCGACTATCAGTATTTGATATAATATATATTTGGCTTGTTCCTTTATCCTTTCCTCTCTAGATCACCATATAAAAACTATGGTATGTATCAGACATACAGGAGAGCCTGTCTAAGCAGATATTGCTATGATGCCCTCCCAGATTTTCTGACTCAGTGACTAAACTGCGTCTTGACAACTTGCATGCATAACAAGTTCCCAGTGACACTGATGCTACTGGTCTATGAATCACACTTTGAGAACCGTGCATTAGAACTACTAGGTCCAATACAGTGGCCGATACATGTGGCTATTTAAATTGAAATTAAATAAAGTTAAATTAAATTAAAAATTTAGTTTGTTAGTCCACTAGCTCAATGTATTTCAACTGCTCATTAGTATCCATGTAAGGATGTCCAAACCTACACAAAATTTTATGAGAGTTTATTTGAGCCAAACTGAGGACATGCTTGGAAGCAAGATCTCAAAAATTCTCTGGAGAATGGCAGTTTGGCAGCTGCTGTTATGCATTTGGGATCAAGGGAGGGAAAGGAAGGAAGATGACATGAAATCCACTGCAGGCAGATTGAGGAGGGGCTGATCTCTGACTGGATGAAAAGTAAAACTGAGGGAAAATTTACAGTAAACAGGGCTGGTCTACCGGCAACAAGATCATGTGCTCCCTGGAGGGTGGTTAGAGGGGTCTGGAAAAGAGGATTACTCTGATGTTGCAGAGATTTGTTAATGGAGATGCACAAGAACAATGGACAGGACTTGCTTAAGGTAAAGATAAACCTTTTATGAAGGAAGTTACAGGCCTGGGGTGTGACTGCCCACCTCCACCTGCCCAGCTGGTAACTCAAGGTCAGATCACCCTGTGAGGTTACTTTCAGTCACTGAGCTTGTCAGATTTACTTCATAGCTCCTTTCTCATTCACAACAGTCACATGTGGTCAGAGGCCACTGTATTGAACAGCACATATACGGAAAGTTTTCATCACTGCAGAAAGTTCCACTGGGCAGCAGTGCTCTGGAACATACACTACATGCAGATGGATTTCTTCCCACCCCCCCCCCAACCCCCTGGAGTTGAATACTCATATTTATATATATGGTCTACTTAGAGCTGCTTTAGTATAAGGAGTAAAGTAGATAATACATCACTTCTTTTTTTTTAGCATATAAAATATGTGTTATTGAGAACACTTTCTCACCATCTTTAAATAAAAAGGATTTGCACTTTTTAATCTGAAACTGCTCTGGCATTAGGTTTTAATTGCTTCCTGGTCCACAGGGCTTGGATGTACCGTATCTTGAGGGACCTGTGAGCCTTGTCCTTCTGTGTTGGAAGTCCTTGTGGCAATCTCAGGGGCTTGATTCTTACCAAATGTTTAACCACTTCCAGTTTTGCATTCACTTGTGAACTTGAGGAGTATGCACTTTTTCTAACCCAAGCATCTTTACTACATTTTGCCACAATACGAGCATCTTTTCGCGCTTTTTATTTTGGTAAGCAGTCTTTGAGGGTGCTCTGGATCCCTACATTTTCCCAAGATATGCAGTTGAAGGCTGAAACACTGTATCTGGAATTCTTGACATGGTGAATCTGTGACAGATTCAATCTGTGCAAATGAGACTCCACACCTTTTGTCACAGATTGTAGTCTCCCTGGGGCCTCTGAGCAACTGAGCTCAAACTCCTGGCCTGGAGTGCGAGGGCTGTTCCCTGTGGAGACCTATGGCAGGAGGCAGAGCAAAGGAAAGACCAATATGTAACTTTTTTCCATCAGAGGGCTAGTTAGTTTTCCTAATACCAGTTATTGAAAATATAATTCTTTTCCCAGAAATTTGAAATACCATTATTATATGCAGTATTAAATTCCCACCTGTATTTGTCTGTTACAGAACTTTCTAGTCTATTGCATTTGTCTTTCTGGGAAGAAGAATATTTTCAAGGCAAAATTAAAATTGACTTCTGGAATTATTGAATAAAGATTTGAACTTAAAATGATAGAATGAGAGAATAAAGTCAAAGAAATTCTGTGATTATTAGTTGCCTTTCGAAGAAATATTTTTATTAGAAAACATCTAGGTAGTGTTGGGTTCAAAGGTCATGATATAGCTCTAGTCAGTGTGAAACCTTTTTTGCCTTGAAAGCTGGTATAATGTGCAATGATTTATTGATGTAAGAAATATCCAAACCTGTGGAGGATTTTTATAGGAGTTTATTTAAGCCAAAACTGGTGATAGCTACTGGAAGCAAGATTTCAGATGCATTGGAGAATTGACAATTTTGCAGTTTCTTTTATGCCTATGAAATTAAAGAGGAAACCAACAGAAGATTACAGGGAGGTGGGAGAAAATGAGGCGGGGATTAAGTTGCAGGATAATTAAGATTACGTGCTCCCCTGAGTGTAGTTAGGCTTATTTCAAAGGTGTGTTAACCTAGATGCAAAGAAGCAATGGACTGGGCTTGCCTAAAGCAAAGGTAAACCCTTTACTAAAAAGTGATATGCCCGGGGCATGACTACCCACCACAACCTGCCCATAGGAATCTATGATCAGATCACCCTGTAAGGTCACATTCCCTTTTTTATCCACAGACTATAGATGATCAGATCAACTGAAGGAGTAGGCTATTTTTATAATATTCTTGGCCCATTATCCACCCCATCTATTAAATTAAAAAGTTAATGTATCACAGCTAAAAAAGATAATAATTTATTAAAGCACATCAGAAGGGTTAAACAAAAGTATATAGTGTTAAATTGTTTTTACCTTTAAAATGGGAAATATATTTTTTCTTTAAATGTTTGTACATCAAAGAATATGATGGCACAAAGATAGGGATTAACAGAACAGAAACAAAACAACTTCACATCAATAACTAGTTTTAACTTTTGTGTATTTCTAGAGAACTGAATGTTTCAATTTTTTTAATTCTAAAGAAATACATTTAAGAAAAGTGTTTGAAATGTAAGCTTTAGTATTTTTATGTGTATTACTTGGCACATTTATATATATAGAGAAATATAATCTGAATATACCACCATTTACTCATAGACAATAATGGACAGAGCTCCATTTCATTGGCAGTGAAAGTTTTCTCTTCCAGTGTAACTGTATTTGTAATTGTATTTACCTAGACATTGCCTAATCCTTCCTAACCGTGTGTATTCTCAGAAAAAGAAGGTACCATTTCCGAGTGTAGAATTGGTGTATAACATCAAAGTGCTTGCATACAGTACTATGTTACCAAAATATTGACTTTAATAATGTCATTATGGTTATCTCCCTTCAGGTGAGATTTAGTGTGTACTATCCAAAACCCAAATGTGGGCAATTATAAACAAATTTGTATATGAGCAAAATAGGTCAAGAGAAAGACATAAAACTTCCAAATATCTTTGTGAAATCATCTAATAAGACATAGGAAATGTATTTTGAGGACTGGAAATTTACTCCAGAGAACATTTTTTTACAGAGGAACATTGAGTCTTTTATTTTTCTTGATATATGTGTAATGGAGTACCACTTGTACATGGGGGAGGAGAAGGGAGGTGAGTGTACCATTGTGAAGCATTCCTCTTTATCCTGTGGACCTTGGAGTGTCCCAACAGTGGCCACAACTACAACAGGTGAGGTAGGGAGTGGAATACAGGTGATGATTTGAGAATCTTTCTGAGGTACATGGTTTTAACTTCAGCACTACCCAGTGTCAGAGCCCTACCCTTCCTCAGCAGCATACCATCTCTCCAGAGACCTGGAGACTCCATTTAGGAGAACAGGGATTAGGTATATGTGAAAACAGAGGTACTAAATTAAAATCAGCACACTGAATGGTGAAATTCCTAGCCTCATCTCCCTGTCTGAAGGCCAGTATCCAGGATCATATCTCTAGCCAAGAGATTGGGACTTTTTCTTTAACTGACATTTGTATTTCTTAGTGGAAACATTAGTGGCCATCTGCTTACCCTCAAATGAAACTCATCAGCCTGTGCCTCAACCCATGAAAATAGGGCTTTTACACTGTGTTTTAGTGCCTCAGTCTTAAATCTGAGCTACCAGCTCAAGACCATCCATCATTTCAGGAAAGCACATCATACAAAAGATTTTTTAGAGCCTTTCCTTAAGGGCTGGCAATTAAGAAGACTCAGAGACCACATTGTTCTGTTGATAGTGTGAATGAAAACACAAGTCTGGGCAAATAACTGATTTTATGGAAAGGGGAGCAAAAAATTGAGAATGTCTATGGACCTCAACTTGAGGGTGCAATTTCCTATAGAAATAGATTCTGTATTACCATTAGCATTTAAAATGTAATCATTTTTGAAATTATCTCATGCATTTACTTGATTGCTTTTTTATTGCTTAGCATCAGAGCCCATCAGCTTTCCGTCAAGAGCTAGATAGTAAATAAATATAATTAGGCTTTGTGGGCTGTACTGTCTCAGTCCTGTCCTGTTCAAATCCCATTGTGACACAAAAGCAGCCCTAGCTATTATGTAAACAAATGAGTGAGACTGTATTCTAATAAAACTTTGTTTAAAAAAAAAACAGGCAGTGGGCCCACTTTGACCTGCACATTATAGTTTGCTCACATTTGGTCTAGTCCATCTAGTAGTATTTGGTCTGTGAGAGCAGGTGTGCCACATACTTGTGCTGTGTGCCTAATGCCTTGAAAATATTAAAGTGTTTGAATGAATTAAGAAATTTGAACTACACTTTTCTTTAGGATTTTGTGTGCTTACCCATGTAGATATTTACTATGCTTTTCAAGGCGCAAATGGTAGTAGCTCTTCTTAATGCTTTATTCTTATGGGAACTTTGAAATATAATCAGTTTGTAGCTAAAGACTGCTAGTATTCCAAATAATATTGTGAAGGAGCTTCTGCTAAACTACGTGACTGCTCCTGAGTAAGAAAGGACTTTTCCTTCTCCTGAGATTTATAACATGAAGACAATTTGGCAGATAAAATATAGATGATTGTAAAACCAACCCTAGGGTCCAAGCTCTTTTGAATACTACTCAGAACATGTTAAGAAGTATAATTTTGTTGGCTAAAATATAAGTAGTTTGATTTTAAGCTGCTTTCACACATACTAATTTGTTGCCCTGTTTTATTACATATACTGAAAACAAGATACCCTAAAAAAACCCTTGAAACAGTAACTTTGACAGTTGATGAAACTATGCTCTCAGCATTGCTCTTGTCTTACAGTAAGCCTATGATGGACTTGCTGATATTCCTCTGTGCCCAGTATCACTTGAACCCATCGAGTTACACAATCGATCTGCTGTCAGCTGAAAAGAACCCCATCAGATTTAAGCCAAACACACCAATAGGAATGTTGGAGGTGGAGAAAGTAATTTTAAAGCCAAAAATCTTGGATAAGAAAAAACCTACACCTATAATACCAGAGGTAAGAATTTCACTGTAGATTTTGATATCTTATGGCTAAAATACTAAGTTGATTTTTCAGTCATTATTTGCAGTTCTTTATAAATAAAGTATAAATTGCCTTTCCTAGTCAAATCTGAGGTGAATATGGCTGTCATGTTTCTCTAGACCACTTTGTTTAGGGTTCAGTTGGTTATTGATCCTTGGGCTAAGTAGCATTTGGAGAATACTTTAGATTTTTGATGCTCTGAAGTGATCTGTATGACAGTATTAGAACCTGACAATTATGGATGATCTGTATTTTAAGCTATTCTTTTAGAAAGTATTTTGTACATAAAGGAAGGTTTTAGGTTTTTGAACCTTTTATTAAAAATTCATTTGAGTCTCTCTCTCTCTCCCTCCCCCTCCCTCTCTGTTCATCCCTGCCCCTCCCTCCCCCTCCTTGCCCCTCCTTCCTCCTCTCCCTGCCCACACCTCCTTCCTTTAGGCCTGTCTCTTTGCTTTCTTTCTCCTAAGCTCCAAGGGCCCTTCTTTTGCCTCTGTAACTTGTTTCCTGAGTCCACACAGCCCAGCTGGCTCACTTCTTCTACGGCTCACTACTTCCACCTCTGTGATTTTCTAAGTAAAGTTAAAAAAATTTATTTAAGAATTTATTAAAATAGTGTTTTGGCTTCATTTAGTTGGTAAGTGGTGGTTGTAACTTACTGACATCTACATTAATGTTCATTTGAGCTACACAATGGCTCACTTTTCTGAAATGTATGTATTTTAAGCAAAAAATTTTAACAATATTCTAATATCAATTCTTTTATAATTGGTTTCATTTTATAAGTAATAGTGGCACAAGCTAATAGGTTTCAAGAAATACTCTTTCATTAGGAGCAACATCAACCATTTTGAACTTCAGAAAGTATATCGAGGTTTATATATTAATAGTCCATTGACAAATGACTTGTACTTATACTCTCACATTTTCTTTGTATTTTTAAAAAGCTGTTAATAAAGAAGTTAATATTTTTATAGTCCTAAAATAAATTTGCTTTCTTTAAAATGTGATTGGATATTAAATATTGATTAGGGTAGTGGGCTATATACCTAGATATGTGGGCCATTTAGATACAGTATTTATGCTATAGCGTGGGATCACATGTGGTGTTTGTTTTATGAATTCATGTTAAGCTTTGAAGATCTGCAGTCTATAGACTTTACTTAGCATGGTCACATGTTTCAAAGTTCTGATTACATCCAGTATTTAATTCAGTTATATTAAATGATCAGATGCTTAAAAATCTCAATAATTGTGAATTCATAGCATAAATTCACAATATGTAAAGGAAGATTTTAATATTTTTTACTAATATGTTAAAATTAGCCAAAATAGTAATAATATAGTGACAGCAATAGGTAGTCATAATAGCTAATTTTTTTGATAACTGTGTGTCAGCCACTATGCTAAGCTCTTTATCTGTATTATCTCATTTAACTTATTTCAAATGGAGATAAGTTAAAAACTTTCAGTGTTTTAGCCAAAATTCCCCTTTTTTATTGAGACAGCTAAAAACTATTAAAAGATAAATATCCCTCAAATAAAGGATGGAATAAAACATGCATAATCCTGTATTGTGAATACTTATTAATTTTAAAGTAAATATTTTCAGGAACTAAACAAAAATACCCATGATTCTTTTTGGACTTAAATTTACTTAATACTTCACAAGGGTTATGAATTTAATCTAGATTATTTAATAATCAAACTGTTTCTAAGAATCTAATTTGGATTTAGGAAGTAACATTAATCAAAAAGAATGAAGTTTATTTCAGCAAATCATAGTATAACTATGGCATTAACCTGTGTTTCAGAAAACTGTGAGAGTAGTGATCAATTTTAAGAAAACGCAGAAGACAATAGTGAGAGTTAACCCACATGCATCACTTCAAGAACTTGCCCCCATTATATGCAGCAAATGTGAGTTTGATCCAGTACATACACTGTTGTTGAAGGATTATCAGTCTCAGGAGCCCCTCGACTTGACAAAATCTCTTAATGACCTGGGACTCAGAGAATTATATGCCATGGATGTCAGCAGAGGTAAGACTTGTTGTTTTCTTCATTTGACAGGATGTGCGTATACAAGGTAGGCAAAAGTAGGTTCACAGTTTTCAGTACATGAAACAGTTTATTCTTGTATTATTGTTCATTAATTATTGTATTATTTTTCATGCAGGCAACTAACTATAAACCTACTTTTGCTATACTCTGTATGGATATGTGTGTGTGTGTATTATGTTTATGTGTAGTTTTTCTCAAGTTCATAATGGCACTTTAGTGGATCCTAAATGGATCCTGTAGATAGAAGTCAATACATAGCATTAGAAATAAGAAGAGAACACAAAAAATAATTTTTTTTCTGTTATTGAAATTGAAATCAAAACTTGTCTTTTTTAGCTGCATCACATTTTACAAATTTCCAACTACCTATGAATATATTTTTGGTGGAATTTAACTTAATTCTTGTGGCTTTGAGATTTAAATAGAAAATAAAAATTTACATGTAAATGTATTGTTGTTCTAATCAAGTGTGAATTACTGTAGACTCACTATGATTTTGTCTGAGTCTTAACTAGCATTCAAGTTTGGAAGCTTCTTGCTAAATTTTTTTCTAAGGTCAGCATCCCAAACCAACAGGCTTAAAAAATGAATCAGTTTAATTTCAAAACTTTCTAAATAGAAATACTTTTCAGTATTAGTCTATATAAAAACTTAGTATATTAAAATTGGGAGATCTTAGATAATGTTGGTTTGCGTGATGTGCAATAGAGAAATGCAAGCTCATTTTTTAATATGAATCTGTTTTATTAGAAGTAAACAGTTTAGTAAAGGAGACAGTTACATCTTCTGCACAGAAAACTGCGAACTTTATCCTGAGATTGAGGCTTTATGTAAATCCATAGTCGACTGTTTCAACTCAGTGATGTTATATACTTGAACAAACATCATCTTTAAGTCAATTTACCCTCTTTTACCCCCTCCTCTGTAGCCACTTCTGTTACTGCCTTCAGTAAATCATCTGTACAAGGTAAGACATGTGAATCAGCAGAAACAAATTATAACATAAAATCTCTATTTCTGTTGGGTAAATTGAAAATAAGCTTTTAATTTTACCTTCTTAATATTACTAATATATACAAAATTTTAACTTAGACAATCTTTGTGTTTTATTTCCTGAAAAATCATTTATAAAGCCCTCCTTGATTTCTCAATTTTAATACAATAATTGCATTTCAATAATTGTTTTAAAATTAATATTAACCTAAGATGTGAAAAATATATTCTTGACTCTTAAGAAAAGTGATTTTGCTAGGATCTTTATTGGGTACAAATACTAATAGTTTGATGGTGTCATGAAAAGATCTTAGATTATTTTCATTGAACTATTATTTATAGTAATCAGTGTGTATATATCATAGGACATTTTTGCAACCATTACGTTGTTTGTGAATATTTTGTAATAACTTGGGAAATGGCTTACACTAAAATGAGATTTTAAAGCATTTAAATGTTTTTAATACAGTTGTAAAAAACTTTTGCACAAAATTTCTGAAAATAAATACATAAAACATTTTTATAGTGGTTACCTTTGGGTGGCAGGGCATTGGGTTACTTTCTATCCTTTTTTTATTTATATTATAAAATTTTATAGTGGGAATATATTACTTTCATAGTGAAAACTTTATTAAAAATAGCCAATAATAATAAAGTCTGAAAGTCTTCCCTCATTAAAAAGGGATAGGGTCAGAGAGTTGATTACTTTAATAATTACCATCCTACTAAAAAAAATACACCATAAACTGTATACATTGTTTGTTATTGAAATCTTTTTTCTTTCCCACTTCCAGTTTTTAAAGAGCACAATGAGCCTCCCAATTCCAAGAATTAAGCCCACGTAGGAAATAGCATGATTATTTCATATTAGTGCCTGTCATGAATATGAGCCTAACGGAAGGGGCTGAAATTTCTTACTTAAAGTATATACTGATGAATCAGAGGGCAGGCATTTTAATTGACAGGATATGAGATATCAAGCTCATTTAGCAAAGGGGGCAAATAGCCTTATCTCTCTGGGTCTTAACTTCTACTCCTATCATAATAAAGAGATTAGAAAAAGTTATCTTTGTTGTTTTTCTCGCTACAATATCCTGTTACTTGTACTTGACTTTTGCTCCTAACTTTGCCATTGTCCACATACATAACCCAAAGTGAATTCTTTGTTCTTGTCAACCTCATTTTGAAGGTGTTGAATGCATTGATTTCTAATATCTCTTTAAGCCAAAAATATATATGGTTGTTTCAGAGTATTAAATACTACGAGCATAACCATAAGACAATAGAATAGGAAAATTAAGAAAGCTCTTATTACAATGTCAGAATCTACAAGGTCAGTCTAATTGCTGTCTCCTAATTTTATCTGGTGTTATCAGAGGGCTTAGAACTTTGCATGCCATTACTTATATAGCCTCTCTACTGGAAAAAAGAAATTGTAGTATTTGAGTTGCCTTCTATGTAAGCTAAGACATAGCTCTTGTTTGTCTTAGCATTTAACTCTAATATTCAGTGATCCCTGACATAAGGCAAGTGAAGACTTAGGGGTTAACTGGTATAGAGGGTGAATGGGCACGTGGAAATTACTTTACCAAAAATAACTATATGAAATAATCTGTTTATAATTATTGTACTGTACCAGCATGTGAATTTTCTATCCACTATTCCAACTAAATTTAATTCTATGTCTATATACAATTAGTGGAGGATTCTCTTTTAAAATGAAATAGTAGCATGCATTTTAAAAAAGTAAGAGGAACTGTAAATCATCTTTAAATGGAGACCAGTCTCACTTGTACCATTAAATGTCCATATATCTTGATGGAAGTTATTCTAACTCTTCAGTCACCTGGTCCTCGGGTATACAATGGGACAATAAAACCAACTTCCATTTCTTTACATGCTCAAACCTAGGAAAAGGACTCGGAATAATAACTTATGATATCTCCCTAACAGAATATTTCCAAGAAATAAATTAGGCATGTAAAAAATTATTAACCCTAATGTGCTATTCACATGCTGATGATTATTAGTTATTCATTGTACCAAGTGCATACTGCTTATTTAAGATTTGAAGCATCAGATTTAAAGTTTTATTTTGTGAAATATAGTTCTCCTTTAATATGTTATTAAGGCATATTGCATTAATTTAGTTATTGGCATTAATTAGCTTTGCTTTCCTAGGATAGTCCTACTTTGTCATAATTTAATTTTTTTAACATTCTTTTTAAGTAAAAATACTATACATTTACCCCTAAGTAAGAAGTTTGCATTTAAGATATAAATTTATTTCAGACTACTCATTTACCTCTAACTGCTGCTTTAGCTATATCCTGCCAGTTTTTATTTGTAGTACTTTGTTGCCTATGTCACGGAAATTACACTGTGATTTGCCATAAAACCCATATGTTTCTTAGTGGGGATGTTTTAAAAAATTTACAGATCTCTACTCCTTATTTCTCTATTTTAAAAAATTATGTATTTATTAAGTGAACCAGGTCATTTGTCTTACAGAGTTTCCCATATTCAGAATGTTGCTAATTGCATCTTGTGATGCCACTTAGCATGTTTCTCTACCATATTTCCTATAAATTGGTTGTTAAATCTAGAATCTTGATCAGATTTGGTGAGATATTTTTGGCAAGAATATTTCACAGGTGGTATTGTGTACTTCCATTACAAGACACGTAATGACAAGTAATCTTTTTTGGTGTTAGTCATAGGTAATATTGCCTATATTTTAGTCAGGAGTTGAAAAGTGGTCACAATCTATTGCAAACATTCCTTAATTAGTTGAGATTTTTCTAAGAAATCAAATTTCCCCATGTCTGCTCTTTGTCTGTCTAGGTGGAATTCATTCAGAAAAGGCAAAAAAGTATATTTCTTACCCTTCATTAGTTTTTAAAATAATGATTCCCTAGCATTACAGAAAGATGAGCAGTAAGGATCAATTACTTCTTTAGTATTGCTATGAATGCATGGAATTAAATATGTAATGTGTTTTACTTTATTTAGTTATTCTTAAGATACCCAAATTGCCTGGACTTTTGCCAGTAGAAACCATATAAAATTGGTTCTTTTAAAACCAGCCCAGTAGATTTTGCTTGCTTTCTCTCTGGTATGACTGGCTATTCCAGGCTCAGCTTATACATTCTTGATAGTGATAAAAAGTCAGCCATTCTTTTTAATTTTTTGTTCCAGAAAATATTTTTCTTTTGATTTTTTCCCAACCACCTAAAAATGTAAAAACAATTCTTAGCTCATGGGTTGTATCAAAAAAGTAGTAGGCTGGACTTGGTCCATGGGCCATAATCAGCTGGATCATGCTCTAATGTAAACAAATTTCACATTATATAAATGATAAAATTTACCCATTTAAAGTGTACAGCTCAATGGTTTTACTGTGTTCACAGAGTTGTGCAAATATCACCATGATCTTATTCAACACCCTAAGAAGAAACGCTGTACAGTCACTTCCCATTCCTTTTGACCCTATACTTCAGCTCTAGGCAACCACTTACCTACTTGCTGTCCTTATAACTGCCTGTTCTGGACGTTTTATATAAGCAGAATCATACCAGATATGCCCCTTTGTGTCTGGCTTCTTTGGTTTAGCATAATGTTTCAAGGTTCATCCTTGTTACATATATCACTATTTCATTCCTTGTTGTTAACAAATAATATTCCGTTATATGGATATACATTTTATTCCACAGCTGATGAATATATGGTTGTTTTCATTTTTGGCTATTATGAATAATGCCGCTATAAAAATTCATCTGTGAGTTATGTGTAGACATGGTTTTCATTTCTCTTGGATATACACATAGGAGTGGAACTTCTAGGTCATATGGTAACTCTATGTTTAACTTTCTGAGGAACTGTTTTCCCAAGAGGCTATGCAAATTTACACTCCTATCAGCAAGTATGATGGTTCCAGTTTCTCCACATCCTTGTCGCAGCACCTGTTATTGCCTGTCTTTTTGCTGATAGGCACCCTAAAGGTTATGAAGGGGTATCTCATCGTAGTTTTGATGTTGATCATCTTTTCATGTGCTTATTACCCATTTGTATATCTTCTTTGGAGAAATGCCTGTTCAAACATTTGCTCATTTTTAAATTCAATTGCCTTTTTGTTGTTTACTTATAGAAATTCTTTATGTGTTCTGGATAAGGGTCCCTTAACAGATATGTGATTTGCAGATGCATTGTTCCATTCTGTACATTACCTTTTCACTTGATGGTGTCCTTTGAAGCACAAAAAGTTTTTAATTTCGATAAAGTCCAATTTATCTTTTGTTTTTCAGTTTTGGGTTTTTTTTTTTTTTTTTGGTTGCTTATGATTTTGGTGTCGTACTGGAGAAACCATTGCTTAACTCAAGGTTCAATGATTTTTTAAAACTTCAATGTGATCAGTTTACTTTTTTCTTCAAACATCTCCAAAAGCTACTTATGACATTTAGAATAAATTCTTTTCTTTAAGCAGTTTATTTATTTATTTATCTTTTAAAAAAAATTGTTGTTCAAGTACAGTTGTCTCCATTTTACCCCCACCACTCCCCACAATGCCAGCCTTCCCCACCTGCCACTCTCAATCCTACCCCCACTTTGGCTTTATCCATGTGACCTTTATACATGTTCCTTGATGACCCTTCCCCCTTTTCCCTTCATTATCCCCTCCCACCTCCCCTCTGGTTTCTGTCAGTTTATTCTTAATTTCAATGTCTCTGGTTATATTTTGCTTGCTTGTTTGTTTTGTTGATTAGGTTCCACTTATAGGTAAGATCATATGGTATTTGTCTTTAACCGCATGGCTAAGAATCAGCCATTAAGCAATTGTAGTTCCTTTCAGTGGGAAATGCTTAGAAAGACAATCTGGGCCAGGGTGACTCAGCAGTGCTGGTTTTATCACTGTTTGGAAGCCTCTTCAGTTGATATTAGGAAATACTTTTGGAAAATGAAGTATTACATATGCAACCTTGAGGTTCGACATTTGCCATTCTGATTAAAGTGTGATTTCTCAGTTTTGGCACTATCGATATTTGGAGTGAGGTAATTCTTTGTTGCTGAGGGGCTGTCTTGGGCCTTGTAGTATGTTTAACAGCATCACTGGCCTCTACCCAGCAGATGTGAATAACACATTCTCCCCTCCCCACCCCCAGGTATGACAACCAAAATTTTCCCCAACATTGTCAGATGTCCTCTGGGATGCGGGTGAGGGGAGATCATCCCCAGTGAAGACCCACTGGATTAAAGAAGTATCACTTATGAATTATATCACAAAGTACTAAGTAACTATAATGAATCACATTTTGGGAAAGAAAATATTTTTTGATAGTTTACCTCTGACACAAAAATATATTCAAAATAAACAAAGGGACAAACTGAACGTAGCAATTTGATATCTCATTTAATTCAAAGATTTTTACTTTCAATATTATTGGTAATTATGGAACACAGACTTTGAGTCACAAAGAATTGAGTTTGTCATAGCTCTATAATTTCTTGATTATTGGTCCCAAGTAAGTATCTTAGTTTCTCTAAGCTTCAATTTCCTATATTGTGAAACAGGAGCAATACTACTAAATTCACCTGTTGCTTGAGAAGTCAATAAGATATAGGGTGTGTAGCAGAGTGCATGGTTCATAGTAGATCATAATTAGTAGCTTTTATAACTAGATAACATTTTCAAAGGAAAGAAATTGAGAGAAACTCGAAGCTGAATGGGTGCTTTTTTTTTCTTCTCTTTTAGAGTCCTGCCAGATATCACAAAATTTAGACATGAAGGAGAAAGAAAACAAAGGGTTTTTTGGCTTTTTTCAACGCAGTAAGAAAAAGCGAGATCAAGTAAGTATTTCCTTATTTATCATTACATAAAAGCCTTCTAGTCTATTTTTAATCACATGTGCTGTTTATCTTGAATTTACATATAGATTTTGCCTTTTCGTCTTTCTTAGACTGCCAGTGCCCCAGCAACACCTCTAGTGAGTACTAACCGCCCGACTTTTACAAGGTCCAATACCATTTCCAAAACATACATTTCAAACACCCTGCCATCGGATGCGCCTAAGAAGAGGCGGGCTCCATTGCCTCCAATGCCAGCATCTCAGAGTGTCCCTCAGAACCTTGCTCATGTCCAGGAGAGGCCAGCTTCTTGTGTAGTGAAATCTGCGAGTGTGGATGAAACAGATAAGGTGCGTAACTTTGTTTTAGGATAGGGTATGAGACCTTACCTAACTTGTCTTTTTCCGCATATGCTACTTAATAAGGTTAGTAACAGTTACTAATATGTAGAAAGGTGAATAAATAGTTAACTTATAAGATCGATACTGGGAGGAGACTTGCTATGTCTGCACAGTTCTCTGATGTAGTAAAGAATAAATACACCAATTTCAAGCAGCTTTGACATTCAAGCAGGTAAATCATCCATAAACCAGCACATTAGACCAGCTTAAAGTGCTGTTCTATTAAGGCTCAACCAGAGGATCTTGTTTGAATATATAAGGGGTGGAAATACTTAGTTTTGAAAAACATTTTTTTTGTTTTGTTTTTTAACAGCAACAAAGTCCTTGTATCACTTTAGTGAGTTTCTAACTAAATATGCTTGTATATTTTTTATGTTACTTGGAGAGTCTCAGAGGGGATTGTTTAAAACACTGTTCTAGGTGTACCTTTTCCCCAAACTTTCTTATCATTGCTCCTCTTTAATCCCAAATTTCCTGGTTTATGCTGTTTTGTGGAAATCCATTTCCAAAACTACTTTTCATTCCCCTAAAATCTCTACTTTCCTTGCTTTATTCATGTAAACTATAAATGAAACTTTAAGTAAATGTGATTGAACACAAGGCTGTATACTTTGTTGCTTTTAATTAGATAAATGATTTAAGTAACTTTAAGAGCCCATTTTATTTTGAGGTATTTGAAATGCTGAGATGTTTTCTTATAAGTAGGTGAAGGGTTTGATTTCCCCCTCAGGACCTTAGCAATCTCAATGCTCAGGCAATTTGAATTTTTCCAACAAACTGATGAATATGTCTGTGTTTCCTTAAGTTAAAAAAAAAACTGTAGATTTTAATTGTAATTTATCATATGTATCTTTAGAACATAAATAGCTACTATGATAAAAACAAACAAAAGATTCTTAAACTCAGTAGTTACTTGGAAAATCATCTAGTAACTTATTTTGTTTATTTCTATTAGGATTCTCTTATCTAATGGTTGTGGTATAAAATCTCATCTTACAAATCAGGATAATTATTTTTCAAATGATATAACCAAATGAAAACTTACAAGTTTCCCAGGGTGACTGCTGGGTAGTTGGGTGGAGTGTTCATAGAAGAGATCATTCGGTCTTAAAATATGTGTGGGGGTGGGTTCGTCAGTCAAGAAAATCCCCATTCAGAGGCGTGAGATGCGCCTGCCTGGGGATGAGCAAGAAGCAGACTGAAACTGAGTGAGATCAGCAGAGGCCAACTCAGGGTCGCCAAAGACTTCATTTTGTGGCTTTGTAGTCAGTCATTAGAAAGGTAGCATTTTCAAGATGGTTTTCCATTTTTAATTACCAGAAAACTATATACGTAGGAGTATAAGTTACAATATTCTTAACTACCAAAGTCTGTCTTTTTCTTCATAGAGAAATAAATCTTAGCAACTACTCACTAAACTTACTCCAGCCGTGCTCATCTGATCTACTGCAGTAAACTTTCTTCATGGTTGTATCCCAAAGAGGTCTACGCTGCCTTTCTAACAGTCTGCTTGCTAAAATTCTGGGCCACGCTACCAGTGACCTCACCAAAAGCTATTTCTTTGATTCATACCCTCTGCTCTGTGACCAGCTGATGCCCCCATGTTAAGCAATCTTTATTTTTGTTTTAAGTATATTGCCTTTGGCAAACTAGACATCTTTATACAATTTTCTAATTAATTTTTTCTTTTGATGTGGCCATCTGGATAGTTCTTTGATGTATTGTTTAGCAGGACCCAGGATTATTTGTTTTTCCTTAGAGAAGCTGAAGAACCATTTTTTATTTATTCATTGTAAAAGTTCTTAACGATTAAGCTGTGGTTCTGTTTGTGAGTGTGTTTGTGTGAACGTGTATGTTCATGTGATTTCACAACTTCCTAGGCATCTCAGCACTCGTTTCTTCAACTTCTTGGCTGTATTAGATGTAATAGATGAGCCCTCGGTCTTGATTTTTCTTTGTTCTTTGATTCCGATTCTCTTCTGATAGCTCAGTGCACACTCTTCCTCCCTCCCTCCCTCTCTCCCTTTCTCCCTCCCTCCCTCCCCCTCTCTCTCCCTTCCTTCCCCTCTCTCTCCCTCTCTCTCTCCATCCCTACCTCCCTCTCTCCCTCCCTCTCTCCCTCTCTCTTTCACATCGAAACTACTACCTTTACCTATTTTCTAAATTTGGAGTTACCTGAATCCATGATGTTAGCCTATATTTACTCTTTTAGAGCAAACATCTGCTCTTTGTTGAGTTATTAACTGTAATGGTTTGAATAGTGTCCCCCCCAAAAAAAAGGTATATCCCAGTCCTAACTCCCAGGACCCTGTGAATGTGACCTTAACTAGAAATAGTTTTTGCAGCCCTGGATGGCGTAGCTCAGTGGATTGAGTGCAGGCTGAGAAGCAAAGCATCGCAGGTTCGATTCCCAGTCAGGGCACATGCCTGGGTTGCAGGCCACAGCCCTCAGCAACCGCACATTGATGTTTCTCTCTCTCTCTCTTTCTCCCTCCCTTCCCTCTCTAAAAATAAATAAATAAGTTCTTAAAAAAAAAAAGAAATAGTTTTTGCATATGTAATTAAGTATCTAGAGATGAGGTCATCCTGGATTTAGGTTGAACCCGAATCTAATGACTAGTGTCAAATAAGAAGAAGGGACACAGGCACAGAGGCAGCAAGGAGAAGGTGATGTGACAGTGGAGGCAGAGATTGGAGTTTTGCCATCACAAACCAAGGAATGCCAGGAGCCAGAAGAAGCTGGGAGAGGCATGGAAGGATCCTCCCCTAATGCTTTCAGAGGGTCATGGCCCTGCCAACACTTGATTTCAGACTTTTGGCTTCCAGGTCTGTGAAAGAATACACTTTTGTTGTTTTAAGCAACCTAGTCATGGTAATTTGTTATGGCAGCCCCAAGAAACTAATACATCAATTTTGTAATTCCAGTCCCAATATATTTTCAGTTGTAGTTTCAACTCATGGTTGCTTATTGACTCATCACTACCTCAAAATCAGCATATTTGAAATCAAATTCCCTTTTTTTTCTCTTGTACTGGAAAGCTCAAGATAATCTTTGATGTTTATTTCTTTTTCTTTTTACATCCAGTTAGTGAGAAATCCTTCAATCTCCCTTCATAATGTCTTCTTGACCCTTACTTTCATTCTCTCTCCTGAAGTCATATTGTCTCCCCATTTCTTGCCTTTCTAATAAAAAGAATGTGGTAAGCTGCTACATTTATATTCTATAATTAGCACTTCACAGTTCAGAGACTGCATAGCTGGCTCTTTACCTGTTACTTTCTGGGCATTCAAAGTGCTCTGCAATCTGATCATAATTTTCAGGGGAGGGACTTTTCTTTCTCCTCCCTCCCTCCCTCCCTCCCTCCCTCCCACCCTTCCCTCCTCCCTCCCTCCCACCCTTCCCTCCTTCCTTCCTTCCTTCCTTCCTTCCTTCCTTCCTTCCTTCCTTCCTTCCTTGTCAGCTTTGTTGAGGTATAATTGACAAATAAAACTGTAAGATATTTAAAATGTACATCATGGTGATTTGAAATATGTATACAATTTAAAGGAATTTCCACAAACTAGTTAATTAACATATCCATCACCTCACATATCTCTCTCTCTCACATGACTACTGAAGTTCTATTCTCTTGGCAAATTTCACTTGTGTAGCAGTGTTATCAGCTATAGTCACCATGTTTTACATTACATCCTCAGACCTTCATCATCTTACAGCTGAGAGTTTGTCCCATTTTACCACCCTTTCCCTATTTCCTTCATCCCCCTGGCAGGCTTCAGGATTCTGTTTCTATGAGTTTGATTTTTTTAGATTCCACATGTAAGTGGACCAAACAATATTTGTCTCTCTCTTGTCTGGCTTATTTCATTTTGTATTGTCCTCAGTCTCTATCCATGTTGTCATAAATGGCAGGATTTTCTTCTTTCTCATGGCTAAATAATATTCCATTGTGTATGTGTATGTATATATATATATACACACACATACACAATGGAATATTATATATATATATATATGTGCACACATAAACACCTATATGTATATATGCGTGTGTGTGTGTATGATCACATCTTCTTTATGCATTCATCCATACATTGACACTGAGGTTGCTTTCCATGTATTAGCAATCATGGTAATGCTGCATTAACCTTGGAAGTGAGGTATCTCTTCAATACCCCTTTTCCATTTTCTTTGGGTGCATACTCAGAAGTGAGATTCCTGTATCGTATCGTAGTTCTGTTTTTAATTGTTTGAGAAACCTCCATACTGTTTTCTGCAGTGGCTGCACTGATTTACATTCCCCCAAGGGTTCCCTTTTCCCCCCACATCCTTACCAGCATTTATCTCTTCTTTAAAAACAAGAATTTAAATTTTTTTCAATTACAGTTAACATACAGTATTATATTAGTTTCAAGTGTACAACATAGTGATTGGACATTTGTATAACTTATGAAATGATCACCCCAACAAGCCGAGTATGCACCTGGCACTGTACATCGTCATGACTAGTACAACCTTGATTCCTTGCGCTGTACCCTAGTCCCCGTGACTTAACAGGTTGGAGGTGCGACCTCATTGTGGTTTTGATTTGCATTTCCCTGATGATTAATGGTGTTGAACACCTTTTCATGTACCTGTTGGCCGTTTTTTTTATACCTTCTTTGGAAAAATTTCAGCTCCGTTCCTCTGCCCATTTTTAATCCCGTTATTTGTTTGCTTTGCTATTGAATTATATGAGCACTTCATATATTTTATCAAATATGTGGTTTACAGATATATTCTCCCTTTCTGTAGGTTGCCTCATCATTTTGTTGATGGTTTCTGTTGCTGTGCAAAAGCACAATTTTATTTTTAAACTTTAATTTCTCATCATTTTCAGTGTGCTTTTAACTCTAACCAGAGGATTTGACTTGTTGGTCATGCAAAATCCTGCTTCCTATCCTATAGAGTGACCCCAAGCTCCATCTCTCTATTCCTACTCACCTATTCAAATTATACCTGTTCTTTTACCTGCTTTATGGAGAATTTTCTAAAGATTCCATCACAGAGTGATATTACTTTCTCCGAATTTGTCTCTCTTCTGCCTTTCCTTGGTATTAATATATCAATGTATAGAGGTATTATATTTATGTGATACCTATTTCTAGAGATAAAAGTGAAAATTCTTCTTTTCTACCTTGCCCCTAACCAGATTCTTCTGCATAGAGGCAGCCACTACTAACCGTGTCTCACGTGTCTTTCCAGACATAAGCTACACACATTCAAGCCAGTAGTCACGCTACAGATTTTTTAGATGGTCAGCAGTCCTGTGTATGCTACATGCACTGTGTTATAACTCACCTTTTGGTACCAAATGGAGTGGTTTAGATACTTATCAGTACCTGAAGGGCTTCCCTTTTTCAAAGGCACATACATTTCACTGATGTGTTACATATACTAACATGATATGGGTGAGGTTCTCTAAACAAACGTTAGGCTTCTGTTATTGTTTAAAGTTTTTTTAGCTTTGTTAATTTTCTTTCTCTCCTCTCCCCAACAAGAGGGCAGGAATTGTGCCTCTCTGAAAATTTTGCGACATAGAGAATTCATACGGAAGCTTTCACCACAGCTTTCGCACAGCTGGGTACAGTGTATGCTGTGAGGAGGTCTGTACTCATAGTCTCACTAAATTTTAGTATTTCACATGTACACATGGTGAATTTTCAGAAGTGCTTGCATAACTTAAAAATCTCTTATATTTTCTTTATAGCAATTGACCCAGGTAATTCTTGGCAATGTTCTTCATAAGCTTTAACAGAAAAGCCACAATTTTGGTAAGGTTGTATTGAAAGAATAAAGACCAATAACTAAAATGTATGAGGGAGAACCCCAAAAACCCAGGATTTGTATATAAAAATTTGTGTATTTATTCTTCCGTGTTTAAACTTCACTCACTTTCAAAGTACTCTCCATTTGATGCAACACACGTATCGAGATGTTTTTTCCACTGCTCAGAACAGTTTGTGATCTTGTCAATATTAGTGCCTTTTCATGCTTCTGCCATTTTTTGTTTCACCTCTTCCACACTGGCAAAACATTTCCCTTGGAGGACCTTTTTTCATCTGGGGAAACAAAAGTATCTCATTGAAATCAGATGAATAAGTAGGGTAGGGCATGGGGGTCTGCCATTTTTGGTCAAAAACTGCTGAACACTCAGTGTGGTGTGGGCAGGTGCGCTCATGAATCACCCATCATGAAGTGGGCAAATGCGTTGAGTCTTCAAAAAAAATCCACTGAAGCTAAACACAGCCTCTCACAACAATGCCAGCTGGTACACTGATACAGATGGGTCCCTAGAACATTCACCTAGCAGGGGAAGCCTGTGCTACAAGGGGCCTGCCCTCCAGAAGATAACTCCATTTTTTTTATTTCCCCCCACCCTGTATATTACATAATGTATATAAATAAAGTCAACCCTTGAAGTTTTTTTATATAGCCAAATGCAGATGTTCAGGAAAGTTTGCAAAACTATAAGTTTATGTGGGTGAAGTTTGCTTATTTACTACTTGCTTGTTTTAAATTTAAAATCAAAGATAATCATTATCACTATAGACATTTATATCTACAGGGTCCAGCTCAAATAACACCCCTTTTTTATTACATAAAAATCTTTTATTACAGAATCATAAGCATGTAATTCTGTAAGATAACAATATCACACTCAAGTACACCACGTGACATTTCAGGTGACATGTTCAAATTGCTGTCCATGCAGGACATTCACGTACCCTACCAACCACACTCAAGCTGTGCTACTTCTGCTAGACCCTGTTTTTTAACAGCTTAGTTTTTAATTTTAAATTTTAAAAAGACTTTTTAATGATTGGATGTCTTAGCAGGCTAGGAAAAAATAACTGGAAAAAAATGACAAATCATTTTCAAGTCCATGGAGAATATTGGCCACATTCTTATGCTGTGATTTTTATTGTTTAGGTGGTAGACCACAAGGGTGCGCTGTTTAACAGAACTACAGGATTTTGCTTTTTCTAGTATTTTTTTTCCCAAAGCATCCTTTAATAAAAAAAGAAAGAAAATATTGGAAATAGTTACAGTGTATTAGAAATAGAAAATGCTATCTCTTGTGAGTGAAGTGCCCAAAAATAGAGCTAGAGAGATAAATAACTAGTGCATGACAAAGTGACTTATAACTATCACAGTTTATTCATCTTGAGATTTACTTCATTTTAGTGTTCTTTAAGCAGTCATTGGTATTATGTCTGCATTAGACAGGCTTATGAGTAAGTCAGTCTGCCTTTAGCTTAGACAAAATTCTGTCAGCATCTGTCTTACATTTTTAGATGTCTGTATTTAATAATTTGCTTCATTCTTCTAAGGTATTTCTCAATACTGGCAAATTAAGGTATTTGGATAGTGATTTTGAGCTCAAACTGAAAATAAATAAACTGAAAGTATTCACATGAAAGGCTGTTGATTTTCTGAGCTAAATGTGGCAACTGATTGTGTAGTTTCCAAAGAAGGTTCAATGAAGATCCAGGTTAGTACAATAATTTATCCTAACCCTTGTTTTGAAGAATTACTGCATCTAAAATTATTTGAATCACCTAAAGAATATATTTTAACGACTACATGGTTCACTGTCATTGCTGCAGTGTCCTTTTCATGCCCCTAAATTTCTCTGTATTCTCTTTCACGTGATTTCAAGCCTCAGGTCATTTTCCTTACAAAGGTGAATATACTGTCCTCTGTGGAAATGTTCATTTGGGGAAGAGAACTATCCAGTCAGAAATTTCCTGGCAGTTTTCTTGGTACTTTTTGGGCATTATGTGAATATAATTCTCCCTGAAGATTTGAAATGCCGTTTGTGCAACAACATATGTGCCAGTTGGTTCATGCTATTTTCTACATGAATCATATCATATGCATTATTATTGTATGTATATTATCATTGCACATATTTATGATATGATTATATGTGTATAGTTATTTACATAATATTGTCATTTATTTCACACACAACAGAGGTCAGACACAAGGACATGGACTAGAATTGAAAATGACTTTGAATTCTGGGATTGAAACTAAGTTCAGAAATCCAATTTCTGCACTGTATCTGCTAACCAAGTGCCTGTGAAAAGCACATTTAATACAGTCAGTGTCCAAAGCATGTCCTGGTATTATTGACAATTTAGCCTTTTAGCATTATTTCACATTTGAAGAACAGGAAGAAAGTTAGACAGAAGTTGTGCGAATCGTGACTCTCAGAAATCACAGAACCTTTGAGCAAATTCTTCATTTTTGCACTTTTAATATGGCTTCGCCGCTTGGAGTTGTGTGTATATAACAGGGAGCAGCTTCTCCCAGGCGACTGGCACGGGCCTTGTTTTCTTAGGATATTTGCTTCTGGCTGGAAACACAGCAAGGAATTATCTAGATTCTGCTTTTCATTTGGTCTCCTTTTGCATTCTACTGAAGACAGACACATTGAGAAATTGAAATACTACACCATCCGGTATTATGCAAGTGAAATTTAATACTTGCAGTGTTACTTTTTGACAACTGATTTAATTGTACTTAAAAATATTTGACATTGTTCACCTTTTACCAAATTTTTTTCAGTTTTAGAACATTATTTTTATTTATTTATTTTTTATTGTTGTTCAGGTACACTTGTCTCCATTTCCCCCCCACCCAGCCATCCCCGCCTGCCACCCTCGATCCTACCCCCTTTGGCTTTGTCTGTGTGTCCTTTGTATGTGTTCCTTGACAACCTTATTTTATCTTTTAATATTTACTATGGCTTATAAGAAGATGGTAGATGGTCATATGTTTATGAAATGTGCTAGTTTATACTTTATCTTAGTTTCATTTAATGAGCTTTCATCCTAGTTTTACAGTATTAAGGTGGTTGTAATAGAGCATGTATTTGTGATCTTTAAGAAATATACCTCTTTTTAGTTTTTCTCCACATAACATTTGATTTCCCCTCCACTTTCCACTTATATTTATTGTATAGAAAGTGCACCACATACATAATTCTACAATTGCCTAGGAACAGCGGTTGCCATGACATTTTCAGTTTGATATACGGGATGCAGCTGTCTGTACTTCCAAAAATATGACTTGTTTCATTCACTAGAGAAATCCACCAACACTATACAGTATATAATCTGCTTTCTCTTCTAAGACTTTCCCACATATAAGGTAAACTTTGTCATTGTAGTTTTCATCAGATTTTCAAAGGTGTCTAATTACAACAGTGAAAGTAATGATTAGTGTTTATGTAGCACTTACTAATGTTTCAGACAAGGTTCTAAGCACATTACTCATTTAATGCTCACAAAAATCCTCTGAGCCATTACTTTTTGGGTTTCTGCCAGCTATCCCTTTAATCTAAATATAAGGGACTATGTTCATTATAAAGTTGTTAATTTTAAAGAATAGTACTATTAAAAGAACAATAGGTTAACTTTGAAATTAGTGTGGATTTCTCATCCTTGCACTCTTGTAGTACACATAATTTGTGCCCCTTTGCTGTGCATACTAACATAATAAGATAGCATTGAAAATAATCAGCGTCAGGGTCTTTCTTTACAAGTTCTCATAGTATAAAGTTTATTTAGCCTTTCTACCACTGTGACATTTGGGATCTCATGGGGGAGACACGCCTTTCTCTGGTAAGCAACATATATTCACAGAGGCCAAAGCAGAGAGAAAACAGACCTGATTTTGGAGCCACAGTGACAAAAACTGTGGGGTCATTAAGATAATGTCTGCTATGCAGCCTTGACTTCCTTTCTGGGATGAGCTGGGGTGGTCCTAGTTTGTTCCCGTGATCGCTGCTTTACTCTAGTAGAGGCCCTAAGCTCAGTTAACCTGTAGTTGTTTAGCATCTTCCTCCCCTCCCTCTAGGAACCTCTTTATCTTATCACTAGGACCACAGAAAACGATCGTTACTTACCCCATCCCCTGTCTTGGTAACTTGATCCTGACTCCGCTTTCTCCTGATTCATCTTGTCTTTATGGAGTTAGGATCTCATCTTTGGGCATTTAAAAAATGGTATAAGTAAGGGATTAACACTGATCTGACTAGGTTATATGCTATTTCAAAGTACTGTAGGGTTGATGAAATGAAAGCACAGATTGCTTCAGGAAAAGAAATGTAAAAATCTTGCATGGGTATAACAGAGGCTGGACAGATTTTTTTGTTTGGTTGGTTTTGGTTTTGGTTTGTTGTTGTTTTGTGATGTGAATGGAGAAAGCTGGAAAGGAAGTCTGTTGTGGTAGAAGAAGCCCTTGCCTGGCTTGAGAGATAATCTTAAAGTCTCCTAATAGGTCTGTTAAATTCTTTTTTTAAATCATCACCCAAGGATATGTTTATTAATTTCAGAGAGGAGGGGGTTGGAGTAGAGAGAGTGAGAAACATCGTGAGAAAGAAACATTGATTTGTTGCCTCCCACATACACCCCAACCAGGGATCAAACCCGCAGCCCAGGTTTGTAACCCTGACCAGGGATTTGAACACCTAACCTTTTGGTTTACAGGACGACGCTCCAACCAACCTAGCCACCCAGCCGGGGCAGTCTGTCAAATTCTTGTTTGTCATAGTCACTTTTCCCTTTGTCCTCTTCATCTTCTACCTGAAACTACTTTACAGCTTGGGTTTCTCCTGTAGAGTAAGGTTTTGTAACTAATTTTCAAAAGTCTCTTTCAACTCCATTATTATAAAATTCTTTTAATCTTCTGTTGTCTTTTAAAATTGACCTTTAAAAAATTAAAGTACTTTGTCACATAGACTTTTGGTTTGGTCAGTGTTGATCAGGTAGTCCTGGTATTTACTCTTCTGAAGAGTAATTTTTAAACCGTAAAGTACAATAGCAAAATGAAACATTAGCAGTCTTCAACTTCAACTCATGACGGTATCACAGAAGTCAGCACAGGTGCTTAGGGCATCACTAAAAAGAGGTAGAAGATACAAAGTTTGAGAGAAAGATATGCTCAGGTGAATGAATTTGTTAAACAAAGGATACAGATGTTACCATTGGCTGATGATGAATTTAAAACTAGATGATTTTGAGAGAAACCTAGGGGCCAGCTCAGTCACTCAGAACCTCCTGAAGCAGTTTAATTTTAGTTAGTAACCCCAAAAGGCAGAACTCACAAGTGGTGGTGGTGTTTAGACACCTGCAAGTGAATCCAGCTCTAATCTTGTTGCTGCCTTTCATAGACTTTATTTTGGGAGATTGGTAGGAACAACCTTAAAAAATGGCAGAACAGGTGAATGCTTACATTGCATGTATTTAGAGTCCTGGGCCCTGGCCTCCTTTCTGTGGTTTTAGTCACATGGTACCTGAAAGGTCACCCCTGTTTGTCCATTCACTTTCATATGATATGATTTTTTAAATCTTAGTTGACCTGTGCAGGCTGAGACCTTCAGTGACATCCATAAAATCTCTTAAAATAGAGAATAAGAAAAGAGAATATGTAAATTCTAGTTTGGGGTAAAGCTGGAAGGAAGTACTACGCAAAAGGGAAAAGGGTATAGAACAAGGAGATTCATGGTAGCAAAATAAATTGCCCAGCTCCACCAAAAGGTAGTATTTTGTTTTAAAAAATAATCATAAACAAAGGAAGAAATTGGCGTGCATGCTTTTATCCAATACAAGGCAAAATATGTGTGCATGCACGTATGTGTAAACAGGTATAAAAGACACATAAAAGGGTGGACACCAAATTGCCTATGAGGTCATCTGTCTTTGTTGTTTACAGTGATTTTCTTCTCTTTTTCCTCATCAACATGTGCATTGTTTGTCTCTCATGTAATATTGTGCTAATTTTACAATCAAATCAATAATAAAAATGATTTTATTGTAACAGAAAACTTGCTTTCACAGCTGTACCTATTTTATAAATTTAAAACAGTACATCATGCTTCTGAACTACATATATTATAATAATTACATGTTTTGAAGTGTAAGAAAATTGACCTGTTGCCTAAGTTGTAAAACTGTTAGAAAGAATCTTCCCATCAGGAGAGCACAGCTAGACCTCCAGTTCTGTAGCAGTGCAGTCTCTGGGATAGAAGTCATAGTGAGTTAGGATATACCTGATGTTAATTTTAAGATATTTAATGCTATTTCATAGCATGTATTGAAAATGCCCAAGTTGGAGAAAGATAATAAGAGTCTGTCCCTTCAGAAGAAAAAGATATATATGAATTTTAAGACAATCTTAAGGGATTATTTTGGTTATTTCCTTTAACCCCACACATTCTCACACGTGGAAATCATATTATAAACAGAAACAAAAACTGAAAAGCTTCCAATAGAAACATTTAACAATGTTATTAAAGTTGGGACACTATATTGTTATCATTTTATTCATTTTTTTTCTTATTTTTCTCCTTGTATTCTTTTTTTAATTTTTTTATTTTTATTTTCTTTCATTTAACTCATGTCCAGGATATATTGATTTAAGTTATCCACATTTTATAATTCAACTGGGATTAATAGGTGATATAATAACTAGTACAGAGTTAGTACTCAGTAAATCTATTGAATGCCAATCAATTCTATTTTCTTCAGCTAAATTTACTTCTATTTTGAGACCCTGAATTCTAATCTGAGTGTGCATATTCGGAGATTAACTCTGTAGTGTGGTTTTCAACTTGACCTTGCCACTTTCGCTAGTGTATTCTTTTTCTCTGTGCACTTATTTTCCTTGTCACAGACCATAAAATTCACTGTTATGCATTCCTGTTAGAGATGCAGTTTTCTCTAGTGGCAAGCAGATTGAGTGACCTAACCAAAGTAAATAATTGAATATCTCTAATTATTAACCCAAGTGTTTTCCACCCAGTTAGCAGACACCTCTCTGTTTTCTTGGTTTGTAACTTTGGCTTAAAAATAATTTGATCTCAACTCCTTTTTAAAATTTCAGTCACAATCTGACCAAAGAAAATGTCTCTTGGTGGGAAAAGCTAAAGACAGTTCTAAGCAGTTCTTTCTTTTTAGTTGTGCACATTAAATTTATGAAATATTTCAAATTATATACTATAATACACATCCATGTGCTCATCAGTAAAACTTAACAAAGTGGTGGTAAATATTTAGGTTTTATTAAATTTCTTTTAAAGTATTAGCCTGGCTGGTGTGGCTTAGTGGACTGAGTGCCAGCCTGTGAACCAAAGGGTGGCCAGTTCAATTCCCAGTCAGGGCACATGCCTGGGTTACAGGCCAGATCCCCAGCAGAGGGCATTGAAGAGACAACCACACATTAATGTTTCTCTCCCTCTCTTTCTCCCTCCCTTCACCTCTCTCTAAAAATAAATGTAAAATCTTTTTTGAAAATGTAAGTTAGGATGAAGCTGCCTGAGGTGACTTAAAGGTGGAGTGTGACATGTGAGTGACACAAAATGCTTATGTAGTAATCACAGGTTCCTGAATGTTGGGTGCTGTGAGGTCTTAAGGTTTATTATAACTGAGACTAACTCTAATAAGACTCCTGCCTTCATTGTTACCAAAGAAAAAAGTACAATTTCGGAATAAATACCTCCTTTCTCCACACTTTTTGCTCTATAATTTGCTTATTTTATTTACAGATCACTTTCATATACTTTAAAATAGGCAAATTGTGTGCAATAATATTAGCTAGTATTTATGGGTCATGTATTGTATACTGGGCACTATGCTAAGTTTTTACACATTTCACTGAAACCTCCCAGCCCTTTCTGAGGTAAGTACTCTTACATTTTTCTGAAGGTTGCAGAGACAATGAATGCCGTGCTCCCTGGTTCAAGCCCTGATGTTGTCCCCAAAGCTCATCCAGTAATCATTGCACTGGGCCGCCCTCTAACTTGCAAACCCTCTGGAAGCCTTTCGCCAGTTAGACAAACTCACACTCAGAATTACTGGGCAGCTCAATCCTAAGACAAGAGTAGAACTGTTGGGAGACTATTGGGAGCATATCCTGGAGCGCGCGCGCGCGCACACACACACACACACACACACACACACACAATGGGATTTAGAATGCTGCTGTTCAGGCATTGGTGGCCTTTTTGGCCTTCTCTCTCTCTCTCTTTTAACATTTTATACAGAAAGTCATGATGTGTCTATGGAAATGACTGTGGTAGTTTAGCAAGTCTGCTTTCTCGCAGTAGTTATTCTTGCGTTAGGAGTCTCTTCAGTATTTTATGTGTGTATTCTACTCATCATATCCCTCTGTACACACAAGTTTTCTTGGCTACAATATATTTAGAAACTTTTAGATCTTCTAACTTAGATTCCCTTTCTTTTTTCTGCAGTCTTTTACCCAAGAAAGCGATGTTTGCAGTAGATAGAGAACATTTCTTTGTCAAGGCCCAGGGATTCCTCCATTTTGGTCTTAATAGTAACATTTTAAGTTACCACAAAATAACTCCAAGTTTGAATTTTATTACCTTAACTTTCCTTGGCTGATGCTTAGCTGATTGAAATTATTTTCTAATAGTTTCTCCAAACAAACAAACAAACAAAAATGCTTGCCTCTCTGTCTTTATGTACAGTAAGAAGTAATATATTAAGCTCTTTCCTTGAATGCTAACGCTAGTATCACTCCCACCCAAGAACAAAACTGATATTTCTGTCATTAATTAACCTGTTGCTGATTATCTAAAGTCACCATCCTTAGTCCTTGAAAACTGGCTTTTGCCCATCTTACATCAGTTGTTAAATTTATGTTTTTGTCATAAGCTTAATAAGTCTTGTAAAAATATTTCATTGTTGTTCTGTTTCAGTTGTCCCCATTTTTCCCCCTTTGCCCCCCTTCGTCCAACCCCGCCCCCGCTCCCACAGTCAGCTCCACCCTGTGGTCCAGGTCCCTGGGTCAGTCACGCACATTCCTTGACTAGTCCCTTCCCCTTCTTTCCACCCTTATGCCCCTCCCCCTCCCTCTGGTCACCGTCAGTCTGTTCCTTGTTTCCATGCCTCTGGTTCTATTTGCTCGTTTGTTTTGTTCATTGGGTATTTGCCTCTCTCTGCTAGCCGACTGAGTTTTAACCTTGATTAGCATGGAATCTAGTTACGACAGGTCGCGTAGTCTCCCTCCCTGGCGTCCCTCCGATGATCGAGTCCTCTTCCCCTAACGTCTCTGTTCTCAGTCTCCTCGATTCATTTGCAGCTCCAGAAATACACGTCCGTTCACCTTCATGATACACACACAACAAGGGCGATAAATCATACAGAATAAAGTTATAAAACATGTGCTCCACCAAAATGTCCAGGGCTTTACCCTTCTATAAATGCATTATCTTGTCAACTGTTTCATAGATGCTGTTGCAGTTTTTTAGAGTTTGTGAACCAGAAATCTTTTTTTATTTCAAATTTGTTACCCACAGATATATAAATGTCCTGTACAAAAAGTTAGCTTCTCTTAAAACATCTAGGGTGATAAATGAAATGTATGTGTCTATTTTTATTCTGTCTTTGAATTGTAGGTAGGTTCATATATGTTCATGAATCTTTGTATACAAATGTCTTTTCTGTTTCTAGGCCATCTGCTTTATTATGTTATAACCAAAATTTAAGGCCTCTAATACCCAACAGACACTATAGTCTGAGAAATTCATGTTGTGACTGTTTTATCAGGTAATAAAAAGACGAATAAATGAGTGATTGGGAATCTGACCTAAAGGGGACAACAGGTTTTTTATCATAGACTTTAAAAGCAATCACTCAAAACATGGAAAAGGAGTTTCGAAGGTAGAGCTAGGAGGAAAATCAAATTCTGCCACTATCCGTGCATTCATCATGTACTTACTGATCACCTACTGTGCTCTTACCAGTAGACTTCTGTGATAGGAACAAGGCATGATAGTAAGAAAATTCATCAGGAAAGAAAAGGAAATCTACTGCTTTTGATGTTTAGCCAATATTTTAAAAAGTGAAGTGCCACATTGTTTTAGGAATATTTTTGGTCTTTTCTCTAATGATTGCTAAATTTGTTACTTTTATAAATAGCAAGTGAAAGTTGCAGAACACAGGGACATATCAGTAAGAAGGCTTTTATTTAAACTTTTTATTCTACTCAAAATGATACTTAAATGCTTTCCATCCATCACTACATTTCTTTCTCAGCAAATGGATTGTCAAAGGTCCTTCTCCTAATTATTTTAAAACTCCAGCCCTGTCTGGTGTGGCTCAGTGGATTGAGTGCTGGCCTGTGAACCAAAGAATCACTGGTTCGATTCCCAGACAGTGCACATGCCTGGTTTGCGGACCAGGCCCTCAGTAGGGGGTGCTCCAGAGGCAACCACACATTGATGTTTCTCTCCTCCCTACTCCACTCTAAAAGTAAATTAAATTAAAAATAAATGAGACTCCATGCAGCAATTGAGGGTCCACCTGATACCAGTGCAGGTGGAGAGAACCCTCAGATTTATTCAGAATTAGCTTTAGTGACTCCGAAGCAAAATTTGGGTTTGGGCGGCTGGCTTTAACTCCTCTTGCTATATTATGGAAAGGACAGATGAGTTCTGGAGGAGGGACCAGAGTAGTAAGGGGAGAGGAGGTTAGTGGTAACAGCTATTCACGAACTGTTGTGAAAGGAGTTTAATGGTTAGACTTCAGGTGAGGTCAGTCCACAGCCACCTTGTTCTACCTCCTTTGTTAAGAGAGTTAACCTTACTAAAAGTTGTGTTCTATCAGTTGCCACCTTGTTCTACCTCCTTTGTTAAGAGAGTTAACCTTACTAAAAGTTGTGTTCTATCAGTTGCCTGCCATTGGAACTAACTCTGCTTCTTTCCTATGAGACGCCCTAACACAGTTGGCAATGATGACAGCTAACTCAATTTTTCTCTTCGAGGCCAAGCTTCCTTTTTTCCTCTGGCAGAAACATTACAAAATTACAAAATAGAAAAATTTGCTACATTTTTCTTGGTGTGTAGCAAGGCACAAAGGCTGAAAGAATCCTATGAACTAATTTGCTTCCCTTAAGTATACTTGCATTGCCTCATAAATACTGGAATGACCCAAGCTTTAGATACTCCCCTAGTCCAAGTTTATCAAGTCCTTTTATTTACAAGTGAAAAAGGCAGTGTTTCATTCATTATGTCATTCATTCAACAAGTATTTATTGACAAACTTCTATGAGTTAGAATTGTTTTAGAGATAATGGCAGTGAGCAAGATAGGAAAAAAAAAAAGCCTACCCTTGTAGTCAGTCCTGGTGGAAGTAAACAATAAACAACATAAATAAGTCAAGTATATGGTATATTAGAGAACTATTAAATGCTGATCATAAACATCAGGCTGGGAAGAGGAGGAAGCATCGGAGGTCAAAGAAGAACTCATTGAAAAGGTGGGATTTGAGCATTGGTCTGAAGAAAACGAGAGATTGAGAAGACATTGTTATTAGAAGAGCATTCCAGGCACAGATAAGAGTAAATGCAACCATCCTGCAGCAGTAACTCTCCGGGCACATCTGAGGAGCTACATGAAAGCTAATGTGGCTGCAGTAGAGTGAGACACTCCGTGCTAGGAGAAGGTGGTCAGAGAGAGAGGGGGGGCCAGGCTATCAATTACCTTAGAAGTCATTACAAGGACTTTGACTGTTCTCTGCCAGTTGGAAAACTATTAGTAGGTTTTGAACAAAGTGACCTGATCTGACTTACGTTGTAACAGGATCCTTTTGCTGCTATGTTCAGAAAGAATTCTAACGAAGCAGTGTGGAAGCAGAGTCCAATTTACAAGTTCTTGATGATAATTTGGACTGCATGGTAGCCGTCGGTAAAGATGAGCCAATAGGATGTTCTCATTGTGAAGTTTGAGAGAGAGGAGATGAGGGTCACTCCAGAGTCTTAGTCCTGAACAAATGGAAGAATGCTCTTTACTGAAACAGAGAAAACTGTGAGGACAGGATTAATTTGGACAGAAGAGGGAAGCGGAGGTGTTATCAGGATCTCAGTTTCAAACCCACCAAGTTTGAAATAGTCTTAGATGTCAAGTGGAGCTCAGATAGAGACCCAGGCTGGAGGCCTAAGTTAGGAATGCATCAACATGTGTCTAATATATAAAACCAAGGGAACAGAAGAGTTTTCCAAGAGAGCGAGCATAGATACTACAGAGAATATGCATGTCCAAGAACTGAGATGAAAGCAACTATTGAAAACAAAGTTCAGATCTGTAAAGAGTGAGGAATGTAGTAACTTGGAAATACAAGAAAGAGGATTCTAAGAGAGTAGTCAACCCCGTTTAATGCTGCTACTAGATCAGATAAATCAGTTCTAAGAAGTAACCACTGATTTAATTCTAGTGGAGGTCATTGATGACTTTGATAGTAATAGTAATGGATCAAAGGTTGGGGTAGTCTGACTAGAAGGCATCAAGCGGGAGCTGAAAAATTGGAGACAAAAACAGTGAATAACTATTTGAAGCAGGTTTGTTGTAAAGAGAAAGAGCGAGGCGACACAGCTATGGGCCACCCCAATGAGGCAGAATTGTCACAGGGTCTGCTGACAATCACATGCTGTGAGTGTGAGCATTCGCTCTGCATAGACTCGGACCTCAAATGACCTAGCCTGGGACAGACATATTGATTTATGAAATGTTTGTCATTGATACATTAGTGCTAAAAAGGAAACATTAATCAAACCACCTTTCTTTTTTTTTAGGTTTTTACAGAGGGGTAGGGAGGGAGAAAGAGAGGGAAAGAAACATTGGTGTATGAGAGATACATCAATTTATTGCTCTTGCACGCCCCCAACTGGGGACCTGGCCTGCAACCCAGGCATGTGCCCTGACTGGGAATCAAACCTACAACCTTTCAGTTCACAGGCTGGCACTCAATCCACTCAGCTACACCAGCCAGGGCAAACCAGTTTTCTTCTCTTTTTTACCTCTTATGTCCAATATTTTCTCCAGATTTTCTTTGAAAGTTAGTTTTTAATTGTATTGCTTAAGACTCCTCTATTATAATGATTTGTTTGCATGTCAGACTCCCATCCTGACCTAAGTTTCTTGAGAGGACCACACTTTATTTCTCTTTACATACCCATCTAATAGCCCAACGCATGGCATAGGGCAGACACTCCACAAATGCTTTTTTAAATGAATAACTTTTATGATCCGTATTACCACATGATGCATTTGAGGGAAAGTCAGTGTCTTCCTGAAGTTTGCTATGAGTTTCTAAATAGATTTTTGTTTGGCCATTTTGTTTTCCATAGAGTTCCTGCGGATCAGACATAGTGAGAACAGGCTCTCTGAAGTTCAGTAGCACGCCCATTGGGAATTCTTCCTTGAAAAGGACAAAGCGAAAGGCACCTTCTCCACCCTCCAAAATACCTCTGCATCAAAGTGATGAAAGTAGTCATGTGACTGGTAATGCTGTTTTTTCTCACTGATGATACATTTTTATTTTGTTTAATATAGACAGGAGAAATGATATAGGTTATAAATTATATCTTTATTAACAATAATACTTAAATTTAGGTTCTTAGTTAATTAGTTTTGATAACACTTAGTCCCTAGTTATTTTACTTAAGCACCTTTTAAAAATGTGCAACATGACAAAATAAAATGAAAAAATTGTAAGCTCCATTATCCTCATGAGTATGTGGTAATTTGTACATCTATTCAGAAAGATCCAGCCATTCCAGGATTGAATACATGTAGGAATGCAAATCTAAACGGATTAGTAAAAGGGCCATCTCTTTCTGAATTATATAAAAATAAGTGAAGCTACTAAGGAATTGCTTCCTTTGTGAATGTGACTTGTCTCTAAGCTGTGCCGCTTCTGTGTTCTAGCCCTACAGGCCGTCCATGCAGACAGTGTTTCAGAGGCAAGCTCTCCAGAGGGGCTGTCCAGCCCAGGTATGTGTGACACCCTTCCTCCCTACCATGCCATTAGGAAGCAGATCTGTCGTGAGGGGTGGGGAATAACTCTAGTTACGGCGCTGCATGCCAAAGGGATGCACACGCTTTGGCTCCATTTCTCAAACTTTATATTATTAAATGACAAAATTGCCCCCTGGGCTTAGAGCATGAAATGGGCACAACTCAAAATTTTAGTTCCGGTACCTTGAGTATTTTCTCTAGTAGGTGTCCAGTGTTCTTCCTGTGTAATGTCGGGTTATCAGTTGTTAATCTCCTTCCCGAGAGTAATGACACATTTTGGTGTGTTCAAAAGAAAACTTACATGAAGGTGTAAAGCACCATTCTTCATGCAACTATCCTAGGTATGAATTTAACATACAAAGTGTTCTAATCTAATGGTAAACATTTGTTATTATGAAATATTTTCTATTATATGTTCTCATTTTGGATTCTTTCTCAATAAATGAAATTCCAGTAAAAATAAAATAATTCAATCTAATACTGTCTCCTAATATTTTTAATAATAGCTACTTATTAAGAATGAGTATAATAAAATTTCATAATCCTTAGACTTAATTTAAAGTTAGATATAAGTGTATATAACAGGCCAATAATGTCTAATCAAAAATAGAATATTGTTAATTCAGTACTTTAGAATGGTGATAATTTGATAGGTATGAAAATTGCTTAATATAACCTTACCTAATTTTTACAATTCATATTCACAAATACAGGAAGGACTCAGAAACACTCAAATACTCCTGAATCTTTTATATTTAAGTGCCATTTAGGAATTTGGAGTTTGGGCACATCTTACACAAAAATTCTTCTTTCCTCTGTAATTAAAAATGTTATAATTAAGTAACTAGTAATGGTTTTTCTTAACTCCTACCAAAAATGATAAGATATCATATGTTTCAAAAAGAAAATTTATGAAATCATATCAAACTATATAAGTGAAATGAGAAAATTCTGAAGTATTAGAAAAAAAGGTGTAACTACTATTCAAACCTTGCTTGATATCTATTTCCCTTTCTTTTCCTTTTACCTCTTGTTTAATGTGTGGATAATTGTGAGCTAACAAATCTGATTCCTTCCAAAATACTCGTGGTCTCTGTTTGCCTGAACTCTGTTGTCTAAGTGCCATTTCCACAGATTCTCCTTCTTTGGCAGAAGCCTCATTTGGCCGAGGGCTCCCCGGCCACGAAGAGTGCACTGTTCCCACATTGGCGGATGACGTCTGTCTCTCAGAGCGCCCTGGAACACCCGAGGCGGCCGTAGCATCTCTGACATGTAGGTGACCGGCCTTTCTTGAGATGTAAGATGAATGAAATCAGTGGTTCTGAAGAATTTCAGTTTCTCTTCTATTTGGTTTTCTGGGTTTTTTTGGCAAAATATTTGAACTTCTTATTTCCAGTGCCTAACTATATAACTATAAAATATATATATATATATATATATATATATGTTTTTCCTTCTTGAATTTCTTTTTTGGTACTGAGGCATGGCTTATTTTATATAGTATTGATTTTGATTGGGATTTTCATCTTAAAATTATTGGAATTATTGTGTTACCAGATGGCAAAACTTTATAGTTAGGTAATACTTGAATATTATCATATAGATTTTGTTCAATTTCTCAGTGATTCAGAAAGAGTCTTTATCACTTCAAACTAGTTATTTAAAATTACTATGTTATCACACACTGCTTATAGTAATGTAAAATTGTGTGGCCATTTTGGAAAATAGTTTGGCAAGTTCTTTTTTAAATAAAATTTAAGCATTTGTGTTCTATATGACACATCGATTTTATCTTTTGTTTTGATTTTGTTTTCTTTAGAGGAACTGAAAAACAGTGTTCTAATTGTATAAAGCTAAGTAAGTGTAAAAGAAATTTCAATATCAATACTTTTAAATTATGTTTTTGTAATTTTTTAACATATATGTTTTGGATGTTGTTGAATCTTAAATTTGAACACTGTTCTTTCAAACCGAATGTCCTTCTTTATCACTTTTGAAGCTGAATTGCAATAGTCATGATGAAAGTTTGGTGAAAATTATTCATTGTTCATAGGCCTGACTCCAGTGTTTTTATTTTAGCTCTAGAATTTAGCCATCATATAAGTCTGTTAACCCAATACAAAACAAACATTGGTTTGATATTTTTCAAAGCTTGGGAAATTTATACTAGTCAAACAACCAACTCTGAAAGCGTTCTTGGATGACAATTTTTAAAAGGAATCACAGCCTTTTCTATGATATTCAATAACAGGAATACTTTTCAGGCTAGTGAAAAATATATATTTAAACAAACCTATAAATGAGTCTTGTAACTACCAAGTTATAAAATCCCAGAAAAATAATTTGAAAATATTTTTGAAACATGTAACTCATTCGTCATACTTTAGTTAATTGAGACCAGTTTCTCAGCAAGGGCATCATTTTAATAAAAAGTTGTGTATTTTTGACACATATGATGTGCAAAAAACAAAATAGGGATAACAGTCAGTAATTTGATAAACGTTACCTCAGTTAATCTAATAATTTCCAAAAGAGCTTCATATATACTGAGGACCCATTTATAAAACATATTTGCATCTAAACCAAAATAGCTATTCATTTTCTCAATATAAAGCTTTCAAATTATGTTAATATACTCTTACTACATAGATGTAACATTCCATTCTAGACACATTGGCATCATAATGATTATTGCCAAAATACATTTAACATTTTACTTAAGTCAAGTTTTTAAAATATTTTTTCTATTGAATAATCTTTTTAAAATTTATATTAAAAATACCATTAAAATTCTCCATATTTGTTTATTAAAGATTAAAAATAGTGCAATATTCTATTTTCCTAAAGATAAGAAAATGCATTTTAAGTACTTTAAATACTCTTCAAACATGTTAAAGTTTTTATTAAATTTTGTGTTTATTCAAATTTATAGTGATGTGCTGATCACTGTATTTTAGTGCTATATCATCTTTTCTCCCCTCTATTGTGGCTAAAAATCAAACTTTGTTCAGCTGCATTTGTGTAAATGGAAGTGTTGAATTATATTGAAATAAACAAACACCCAGAGCCTCATTTTTCAGTTTAAATTAACATCCACCATGAATTTGGACCTAGCTGCTTAGGATATTTCCTTTTTTCACCCTGCTGGCCATTTGTTGGTTGGTACTAAGGAATAATGATAAACACAGGTTTACACGATGAAATATTCACCACAGCCATGGAAAAGCAGCACACACATGTGCATGCACCTGACATTGACATAGGACAGTCTTCAAGACATAGTAAGCTAGTAAGCAGAGAAAAAGAATTTGGTAAAAAATAGCATGGGTAATATGCTTCCATTTATATTAAACTAACAAAAAAGATAGACATGTGAGTATGCATATCTGCACATATATGCTCATTATACTTTCTGATAATGTTTAGAAAAAACTTTTAAATAATATTGCTTCAGAATTAAACTGAGTAGAAATAAAAATAAATTTTCATTGTATAATACTTATTCTGTTTTCTTTTTTTTTAATTAAGCATCTAAATCAGTGGCTTTTAATCCTGATTGTGTATAGAATCACTTGAGAAATGCTGCCACTGCTTGCTGCCACTTCTTGCTCCCACCCACCCTTCAGAGATTCTCATTTAACAAGTGTGGAGTATGATATGGCCATAAGTGTCTTTGAAGGGGCTCAGATAATTCCCAATCCTAGTTAGTACTGATAACTACTGAGTTAATTTACAAGTACACTGATAGACAATATGAAAGTAGCATTCTTTTCATTTACATTTAGTTCTATTAATGAATGTAAAAATCATTAAAATTGAAAGATATACTCTTAAATATATAGCTTTAGATTTAAAAATGCCTTTTTTCTGCCATGAATAAAACCTAGAGTGATAGCATATTATTTTTAGCATTGAATGTGTCTGAGATTGTCTGATTATGTTAACATAAGTATTCACCATTAGAAAAATATTTCACTCTTAGTTTTGAATCAGAATTTAAGAGTCCAGCTAATTATTAGTTTAAAAATTTCTTCTTTGCCAGGATTGTATAGCATGAATGAGGCAAATTAATATGTAGGATTATATCTTCATTTCTTTGTAGCTGGAATAAGCTCTGATTATAGTCTTGAAGAGATAGATGAAAAAGAAGAACTGAGTGAAGTGCCTAAAAATGAGGTTGAAAATAATTCCGGGAAGTCACAAGATATTCCTTTTGGATCTATGGATATAATAAATACACTGAGAAATGATTCTGACTCAGCCCTTGGCAATGATACTAGAGAGTCCTCACAAAACTCCAAAGAAGAAAAACAAGAAACTAGAAACACAGATGGACAGTAAGTAGTCTACGTGCCAGAAGTTTTGGTGGTGGTTTGTTTAATTAATACTAGTCCTCTGAAATATAGATCTGATATTTTAGGTGCAAATATAGTTGTTGCTTTAGTTTAGACTCTATCCCTTTTACCATCACTATAAAAACACTTAATGAGGGCCCTGGCCAGTGTGGCTCAGTTGGGTGGAGCATCATTCTGGCACCAAAGGGCTGCAGGTTCGTTTCCCAGTCAGGGCACACACCTAGGTTGCGAGTTTGCTCTCCAGTGGGCAGAGCTTATATGGAAGCTAATCGATGTTTCTCTCTCACAATTGATTTCTCTCTCTCTTTTCCCCTTTCCTCTCTCACTAAAAGAGCAATGGAAAAATGTCCTCAGGTGAAGATTTAAATAAAATGTTTAATAAAGTATCTATTTACATGTAATTGTTTTTAAATAAATTCATATCAACACTTCTGGTATCTCTGTGTCAGATAAACCAAAGCATATAGTTAATCCGTATGACTTAAATGTAAAGGTTTTTATTTATTTGTGTTGCATGTATTTTGCCTATTACCATTTGACCTAAGTGAAATATTTAATTTTCAGTTTCACCAAGTGTTCCTCAAGGATTTTCACTGACTGATATATACAGTGATTCCACATATTAGAGTATGGTATTTAATTACTAATATTTTTACTATCAACTTGATACAGAGAATACACTTTCCACTTGACACTAGGAATTGAAAACTATAGCATAGTATATTTGTATTATGTTAGAAATGCCATCCAATAAATAAAGATGAAATTAACTAGGCAAAATAAACCACCTTCATCAAAGTTCTGTTACAATTTTCATGGGATTGTCTCCAGTAAAATCTAGTGAGGCCCGTCCACATCCTGGCTGACCAGAAGTTGGCCATGCCTTATCATGCTAAGCGAAATAAGTCAGTCAGAGGAAAACTGATGCCTTATGATTTCACTTATATTTGGAATCTAAAGAACAAAAATAAATAAACAAGCAAAACAGAAACAGACTTGGTACCGAGAACAGATTGATGGTTGCCAGGGTGAGGGGGTTTAGGGGGCTGGATGAAGAAGGTGAAGGGATTGAAAAGTGCAGACTGGAAGTTCCAAAACAGTTCACGGGCATGTTAAGTACAGAGTAGGGAATATGGTTACTAATGCTGCAGTCACTGTGTATGGTGCCAGGTGGGTGCTGGAAATACTGAGGTGGATACTTCGTGAAGTATATGATTCTCTAACTAGTATCCTATACACTTGAAACTAATACAAAACAGTATTAAATATGAAATGTAGCTGAAAAATAAAATTTAAAAAAACAGTTGATTATGACAGATGCAAGATTAAAATGTTTCATTTATATCCTTTTTCTTTAAAAGACAAATAGCAATAACAATAAGCCTGTTTTTGGAAAAGTGTCCATTTTATCAAGCCTTTTGCATCTTTCTTTGTAATAGGACCCCATACTAAAGGTAATGTTTCATAGCAGCATTTCCCCTCAGTTGCATTTTTTCTTTGCCATTCAATTTTCAGCATTTGGCAGAAAAAGATAATTATTTCAGTCCATCTGTCTTTGGAAATTATTGCCTGTTTTCTTATCGTGTGTGCGTGCGTGTGTGTGAATAGTATCAATATATAACATACGATATCATATTTTGCAGAGCACCACTCTTGACGAGGTATAAAGGAAGCAATGAAGAGATGGTAGTTGACAGTATAAGAACCTTGAAGTCGTTAGGACCAGACCAAGAGAATGGTGAGTTCTATAAACACTAATAGCCAATACTTTCATAGCACTTGGTATGTGCCAACGGCCATCCTTAACACTTATGTATTAACTCATTTAATCTTGTATATTAATTCATTTATGGGCATTATTTGTCTTAAGTCCCATTTATATGTGATTGAGCCAAAGATATTATGTAACTTCCCTAATACATCACAGTAAGTGATGGGCCTCAGATTTGACCCCAGGCGATATTTCTGCAAAGCTGCAAAGTGTGCTACTAACTACCACATGCACCCCTTTGTTGTTGTTAAATGTTAAAGGTTGTCTGACCTAAATTTTAAAGATGTATGGCCTGTGCACGTACTTGTGATCTACTCCATTTTCCTTCTGCTGACTCCTTAGTCCAAGCCTGTTTTACTTCATACTCAAGTTGTTATACCTTGGGTGAAACTTGTCAGTCTTGTTCACATCTAATTATGTAATGTTATTTATTAGTATTTCCTACTGCCAGTCCCCAAATCAAGGCAGTGTCTTGTCTTTGTCATCATATATTTCTCTGAGTTCTGTCATTCGGCCCATGTGCATTTTTGTCCTTGCGTGGGAAATAATTTTCAACCTATCTTCACCCATTCAACTGCTGTTCAAATCCAGCCACTTCACTTATTTTGTTACTTGATTACTAGAAGCCGTGTAGTTCTCTGGTTGTGACTCAATAGAATTGGGAAGTTTTGGATCAGAGAAGTTATATCTGATACTTTGCTTAAATTCCTCATAGCACCTAGCATAATACTGAGATATTATTAAAATATGTACTTTGCATTAAATTTCAGAAAACTGATACCACATAGAAGATGTAAGGAATGCATAGTGGAGGTATTTTAGGGGAATGATGAGAATTAATAGTTCAATATATTCAGTAGTTCAATAGTTCAATATTAACATAGAACTGGGTTAAGATTCTTAACAACCATAGGAATATATATATTTGGATAAAACATTGATTATCCCAATGTCATAGATAGATAGATATATCATTTTATATACATCATACATGTTGGTTAATTTAAATATATGTTTCCAATTCATTTCCCTCATGGTCTATACCATCCCGAGACACAATACTGAGAGAATCTAGAAGTACAAAATTTCCCCATTCTTTTCCTCTTGATTCAGTTTTCTACAACATATACTATGGTGGCAATAGCATTTCAATTGAGAAATCATTATTTTAAAACCTCTTTTTTCTTTTTAAAATAATAAGATTAAGTAATTTTTGCTAAAATTTTGGCAGCAAGTTAGTGCTAGGGTCACAAGCACACTTCTGTAATAATACTTATGTGCATTTGCACTTGATTTGTAGTGACCTTTGTTAACTATAGGAGCTTTTCAAAATGAATAAAATTTCTCTTATCCTTAGGGTATTTTTATTCTGTTTTCATCTTTTATTACCTATCCTGCATATTTATCTAAATCATTCTTTTGTGTTTGCAGACATTGGTGTCAGTTTTGAGTAGGGAAAGGACAGGATAGTATAAAATACACTTTCTCCCTTTACTGTCTTTTCTTGAAAAAATGACCCAACCTTTCATTGACACTTAGCATCACTATCAGCCATGTTCAATGATGGACTAGGTAATAAATTCAGTAGTGATTCTGGGTGTCCAGGTCTGACAGTCATTTATCATAATTGTGAAATTTTTATGAGAAAGGCTGAGTTAGACAATGGTAAAGCAGACATAACCCAGCAAAAATGTGAAAGAAGTTTGGATATCTAAGCCAATAAATTAGACTTTGTTATAGGGGATTTAATTTACAAAATATTTTTACACTAATGTACTTTCTTTTGGAAAACATTTCTATTGTGTAACTGGCATATACCTATATTCAATGGAAAATAAGAAATATAGAGAAGGAAATACATTTAGGTTCATTTCCTGGTAGTAGGGACTATTTCTTATACACATCTGTGGTCATAGCAGCATTGAGAGTAGTGCTTTTCATACAGATATTAAAAATACTGATGAACCAAGTAAATAAGAGCCTGGGCAGACATGTGCCTCTTCCATGGTTCCTAATCACATGTCCTTCGTCTTATAAATCACAGAAGTTAATATAATTAGTTGTCAGTGAGAAAAGTCACTTATATAGACAAGATATATTCTTATAATCAGTTGCATTTTATTTGGGAGGAATAAAAATTAAAATTTATATATTTACTGTAGGAACCTTGCAACATAATATAACCACCATAACCAAATAATCATACAATTATACAGGCTTTGAAAATATGAACGTACTTTTAAAAATTGCTTGTGTACAAATTTACCTGGCAACATGATTATTTTTTCCATGCATATCTTTGTTTTCCTCATCTTTCTTAACAGAGAAACAACTTTAAATATCTCATGACATTCTAGACAGTGAAATTGATGTTTATCTTATACATGAAAGTGAGTGATGACAAAACTATAGAGAAATACTTGACATCCTTTCACGATTTGACTCCCAGGGCCCACATTTCACTTGCGTTGTGCAAACTCCTGTATTGAAAGAGCAGGCCTCTGAGGATTTTGAAGATGAAGGCCAGTTGGTCATTCAGGAGAAATGATTCTTCTGGGCATTTGACTACAGGAGCACAGTTTACAAATCAATCATTTTGCTCAGTACTGGACACGTAGTGTGCACTCATAAACCCATGGTTCCTGTCAGGTCCTCATGCCAGTGCTTTGCCACCGTGTTTTTGTCTGGCAACTGTTGCTCTGTTATCCTAGACACTGGCAAATGATTTTTGTTTTTCAAAAAGTCTAAATTAGAATTAGGAGCAAAGGTGGTACCAGGGAGAGGAAGGTTGTTTTCTCTACTTTAACTCTGACATGAAAATAATAGGATATCTTTTCCCAAAGAGAAAAGTCAAAAACCATGTGACTGTTTTTATGTACTTGAAATCGGCAATAAAACAAAATCCTCTTCAGTGAGGACACAGTTAATGAGGTAATCGATTTAGATTCTGTTTATGCTTCAACGCTTAAAGGTAATGCTTCTGTTGTCTGCCTTATTTAAAACTGGTAACACTTGCTGGGATTGCTTCCTCTTTAATGTTATGTGTAAAATTTAAATGCACTAGTGGATATAGAAAAGATAGAGAATCAAACTGGGGAAAAAAGAATAATAAAAATATATTTTAAAATTATCAGTTTCTTTTGTCATTCTTAACAATGCTGAAAATATAAAACTTTTACTTAGAAGAAGAAACATAGCTGTCTTCTGTGGAGTGCTTGCTCTGGGCAGTGCCCTACCCTCCCAAGTGTGTTACGTAAGTGATATATAAAGTCCATAGTTGACCCTTGGACAACGTGGGTTTGAATTCCACGGGTCCACTTATATACATTTTTTTTCAATAGGTACTATAAAAGTATTTTTCCTTCCTTATGATTTTCTTAATAACATTTTCCTTTTCTCTAGCTTACTTTATTATAAGAATATAGTATGTAATACACCTGACATGCAAAATGTATTAATTGTTTGTGTTGCGTACACGATTACTAAAGTTTGGGGTGAGTCAAAAGTTATATCTGATTTGCAATTGCAGAGAGAAGTCAGCATCCATATCTTCTGTGTCCTTGGGGGGTCAACTGTAATACCTATTTTCACCATTTACATCTGTGCAAACTGGGGCTGAAAGGGTTAAGTAGTAAGTTGTGGTCACAGAGGTTGTAATTAGGCAGGCTGGTTACAGATGAATTCCGGATTGTGGTCTCCATGACACTAAAGCCCATGCTGTTTATTTCTAAATCCCATTGCCTACTTTTGTGTAATTAGTGAACTGAGAACTTTCCTATAGAATTCAATCTAACATACTTCACTTTGGGGAAAGCAAGCATTGAAAAGTGAGGTTTTTCTACTTTTTATATATGCTTGATGACTGTTTTTTTCTCTCAGTAGATCAAAATGAAATAATTGTCACTTCAATGAACACAGAAGATAATAAGAAAAATGAAGGGAGGAGAACAGAAATCAATGTAGGTGGTGTTGCCAAAAATAACCATGTGGACATGGGAGTTGACAGACTATCAAACTATCAGGCACATCAAACTGAGCCTGCTGGGAGTTACAAGGAAAATCACCTAGCTGCTTCATCAGTACCAGGCCAAAAACTGAATCAACCCGGGACAGAAAAAACAAAAATGCAAGATGCCGCAATTCAGACAACTGCCTGTAACAGTTCTGATGGGAACCGCCACCATCATTTGTCTGACTTCAAGGCTGATGAAAGTGTGCATACTGCAGGTAACCACAAATCAACTCAGCATTCCTCTTTAGGTCCACAGGGTTCTGTGGGTACCTCTGGAGAATTCCAGAATCAGGGCCTCCTAACTATGTATACCGAAGACCAGTTCACCATGAAAGGTTCCATTTATCCACATAATAATGATGCTTTTTTGCCTCCTGTAGATGGGATTAATAAAAATTCAACTGCTTCTTATATAAAGAATTATCCACTTTATAGACAAGACTACAATCCCAAGCCAAAACCTTCAAATGAAATTACAAGAGACTATATACCCAAAGTTGGGATGACGACTTATAAAATAGTGCCTCCCAAGTCCCTGGAAATATTAAAAGACTGGGAATCAGAAACCTTAGGGTATGAAGATGATCGGGACACACATACTTTAGGAAGAAAGCACGTTCAAGAGAATGTGAAAGAAACTGCCATCCAAACAGATGTTATTTCCGAAAGCCCAAAGGAGCCGCAGATAGACCTTAAACCCAAGCCTACGCTGCGATCAGAGAATCAGCCGTACAGTGTGGAGACCCTGCCCCGGGGCACCACGGCAAATCCTCTGAAGCCTACTCCTAGGACGACAAGAGATTCTGGTACAGCTCCTTTTGTGCCAAATTTGGAAGATATAAACAATATTTTGGAGTCAAAACTTAAATCTCGTGTTTCAAATACCCAGACCAAACCAAGTTCTTTTTTCTTGCAAATGCAAAAAAGAGTTTCAGGTTACTATGTGACATCTGCAGCTGCCAAGAGTGTCCACAGTGCCCCTAACCCTACTCCGAAGGAACCAATAAAGAAAGAGGTGGAAAGGGATACCATTCACCCTCCAGAGCAAACTCTGTCTCCTTTCAGTAAAACAACGCACCCTCCCCCACAGCCCCACGTTAAAAATGCTGATGATGGCATCAGCCGTCAGAAGCCCCCTCAACCTTCTCCTCCTCCTGTAGCTCCAAAACCTGCTTCTCTGCCCGCAAGTCAGTTGGCAGCACTAAACCTGAAGACTCTGAAAACTTTTGGTGCCCCACGGCCGTACTCCAGCTCCGCTCCTTCGCCCTTCGCCCTCGCTGTAGTGAAGCGGTCACAGTCTTTCAGCAAAGTGCGTTCGGAATCGCGCAGTGAGGGCGCATCTGCCCCGTCTCCCAGTGACACAGAGGAAGGGAAGATTCCTTCTGTGAATAAATTTGTTGATGTTCCACAACTAGGTGTCAGTGATAAGGTAAATGTTACCTTTTTAAAAATAAGAGGTTTTATACAACATGGTTTAAATGGTAGTTAACAAGCATGTTGATATGTTTGTGTATTATTTAAGTCTGAGTTCATATTCTAATATCAAACTACCTATCATAGAAAAAATATAGTACATAGAATCTGATTATTCTCAGAATTATTATAACTCATAAATCTGGGTATTACTATAAGGTCACCATATAATTATATCATCAGCAAGTATTTTTATTTAAATTTTCTTTGCTCATACCTTTGTATATTATGCTATTTTTTAGTTCTGACTATATATTTTCCTGTATTTTGCTTATTTTAATTTGTCGATAACTTTCCTGGATGTTCTGCTTTGCTTTATTTTTTTCCTCCAGCTCTACATAATTGCAAAATAGTCTTAATTACACAGAAGTATAAACAGTGTTAAAGCCTACATAAAATAACCAAGTCTCTCTCAGCTATGCATTGTCTGTCACATACCCTTAACCTTGGCTTATTAAACATTTTTACATACAAGCAATTTAAATTAAAACCACAATTTAAATATGTAATTTTCTTAATTTCCCATTCCATTAATTCAGTGTTGGTTTTTCCATTAATGTGTGTGTTGACCAAAATATCACTTAACCGCTCTATCACCTTAATAATTTACAAAAATAGTGGCTGTTTGTTGACTTCATGTTTGCTCAACTGCGATGATTTGCCAGGTTCAAATAGTCAAAGGACAGGATTGGCTTCATAGTGTGAATTAAGATAATCCCCAGGCAATTTTAAAAAAATACTTTGTGTACTTTCACTCTGACAGTGTTTAAAGAATACTTCCACATTTGTGCGATAGTTCCAGAAGTATTTTATGTGACTTTTTCAAACACTCCTGGAATAACAGAACATTAACCATATTGCCAAGTAAAGATTTTTCCGTAATTTAAATGTATTTATCTTGAAGAATATTTCTTCACGTGTCTCTCATTTATGTTTATTACTTTGATATAATGTCAGGAAGGGATGTATGATAGGAGACTAATTCCTTTCTTGGAAAAAAGCCTTTTTTTTCCCCTAGAATGAAATACCATCCCTAAACAGCAGAAGCTCCATTTAGATAATACTGTTTGGGGGCTACTGCCCGAGCATTGTTTAGCTCATCATTTTTAAAAATATTTATTTGGCACTTTGAAAAGGATATATTTAAAATTGTTTGATAGGAGTTGCCAGTCAAATTAGTTACTAAATATTCATTCCTAAGGAGTTTAATTAAAATTTTAATTCTTAAATTCAGAAGTTCCTAATACTTATTTTTAGTGTCATGGGAAAAATAAAGAAAACTTTGCCATCACTTAGTCCCTCAGACGTCTAGCAACACAAAACAAGCCATTGCAGGTTGTCTAATCATTAATATTTCATGACTAGATGATGTGTTAGGTTCATCCAAAATGAATTTGCCAATACTTGTCTGTTTTTTTATCATCAAAACATAATTTCACAATCTAATATGTTGGAACTGTAAAAATGGGTTATTTTTTAGTCTGTGAATTTTTTTTTTAATTCATTTGGCTCTTTTAGCCAACTTCATTGGAGAAATCAGCCTTATTTGACTCAAGGACAGTAAAATTACTCCTGTCTTCACAAAAGAAAGAAAGGTACCACTTTTCTTCCTTAGTCCCCTTCCTATTTAAGAGAAAGGAAATTAATACCTCTTTCCAAGAGAGTTCTAGCAGCCAAAATAATTCAGTGAGTCAGGGAATAGAGCTATGTCTAAAAAAACCAATGGGGCAAGTGCTGATTCTTAAGGAACTACTGATGAAGAAAAAATATTGGAAAATGGTCCATTCTTTACTTGGTATTAATATAAAATATTTTGCATTTATTATTTTAGGAAAATAACTCTGCACATAATGAACAGAATTCCAAAATACCATCTCCAACTAACTGCCCATCACTGACCCTTAAGAGGCAAAGTTCTTTAACTTTCCAAAGCTCTGACCCAGAAGAGATCCGACAGAGTCTGCTAACTGCAATCCGTTCTGGAGAGGCGGCCGCCAAACTGAAAAGGGTAGGTTTTCTTTATCAACTTATCGTGGGGGACAGCAGGTTTATTTTTAACATTGTCAAACTAATAGGGGAAATTGTTTTATGGCATTTAAACTTGAATGGGGAAGATGTCAGAAGTTACTTTTTTATGTCAGGAGTCATTTTTGAAGTAGATAGTCTGAGTCCAGAGTCTTACATATACTTGAAAATATGTCAGATCTGTTTTCCATAACACGGGCCAGGTGCAGAATATGTCTTTTGCTCGTTATTATAAAACTATATATAGAAAGTACCTGAACTCTTTTTTTCTTTTTATTGTTGATACTATTACAGATGTCCCCATTCTGCCCTTTGCCTACTTTTGCCCATCCCCCACCCCTTTTCCCTCTTGCCGTCCCCAAACCAGACTCTGTGTCTGTGAACTCATAGATGCATATATGTCTTCTGGCAAATCCCTTAAGAAATTGTTACCCCAACAAGAAAGATTCTTTTAGAAATCAAATGCCTCTGTATTCCAGAGAAGCTGCGCTAGTGGTAGTAACCTGCAGGTTTTCGGTCATGGTTACTAAGGTAATCAAATTACTACCACATATGGGATAAGATAGGGATAGGGCATGGGGGAGACAGTTTTACAGGTTAAACAAAAAAATGTAAGGAAAACCTAGAGAATTTAGATGAGACCTGATGTAGAAATTCAAGTCCTAATAATGCCTTGGCAGCCAGAATGGGCTGGCTCCTCTGTACTGGGGTGTAAGAGAGCTTCCAGAGAGCAGGTGTGCTCCCCCCGCAGAGAGCAGGCAGTCGTCACAGAGAATTATCTGTAGGTGGGTGTCCTCCCTCTGTTGCCCTCATCCCCTGAAAGAGGAACGGTGAAGCCTGAAGCCTGCATCATCACTTGGACTTCAGGCTGTGGACCCTCTAACTGTCTTTCTTGTTCTGCCCTTAGTCAGTCATCTTGGTTGCAAGTTCCTCAATGCCCCAATCAAGCCAAGTCCTCATTATTCCACTGACTCTCGAGGCATTTCATTTTGTGAATTCCTTCTGTAATCATTGTAAAAGCTATTTAGAGAAGAGTAAGAGATTCGTTGAGTAAAACACTGAGCTCGACAGAAATGGAATCTGTGAAGCAACAGGAATGCTGCAGAGATGGAAAGAAAGGGAAGGCGTCTTGGCCCATCTCATGGCCAACCTTTCCTGCCCTGGCCAGTTTCCTCAGCATGTTTCGGAGGAGCTGTGAGTGATGGCCTTGCTGAGCAGGGCTTGGCACTCCCACCTGGGTGCCCAGGGAGACAAGGCCAAGTGCCGCCTGTCGTCAGGAGTGGAGGAGACATGAAGGAATAGGATTGCATTATTTAGATTATTTGTAGCCTGAACTTAGATGCCAGAGAGCAAAAAAAATTGGTAGGGCTTTGCGTATTACAATTGATACTTCATGGGTCATGACATATTTTTGTGGGGAGAAAGCTGCCCCTATTAAATATACCCTTATTAAATTGCACATTCTAATTTATGAAAATATTTTTATCTTTAATTTAATCTTGTAAATTAAGGATGTGTTTCAAATATATCACTTTCCATCCTAAAGCTTTCTCAATTCAATAGAATCGAGAAGCATTTTAAGCATGTAAGTATCATACCTTGTACTAGATACTAGGGAGACAAAATTGAGTAAAATGAAACTTCTGCCTTCTGCTGTTCACTGCCTGGGCCTGAGAAACAGTGACACATCAGGCCCATAGGGGAACCAAGTGACTACATAGGAAATAACTGCAGTGTCTCTACTAAGCCAGTGGATATACTAATCATTTTCAATGAACTAACTGTAGAAAACAGTGCATTAAGTTGGAAATGCCTTTTAAGCCAACAGAATCATGCAGGCAAGCGGCTGTGTGCATGGTGTGTTATGGGCTCCCATTTGGCAGTCTCTTCACACACAAAACTCTCATTGCTTCCGGAATGAGCTGGACAGGAATCAACATAGAGAACAGGCCCAAAATGATGATCCTAGAATTGGGTCCTGTTTATGACTCATTACTTTAGGTTTTCTTGAGACTAAATTTTACCTCTCTCAGTAGGAGGTTATTGATAGCTCCAAGTCTATAGAGTGCTAGCTCCTAAATTTTAATGAAAATTTCTTACATGATCCATTTTATTCTACTAAAAATGGACACAGAGTCTAGCAAAGTACACAATACCCACACTTCATGATCAACTGTTATTTCATGATTGCTTCTACTTACACATGCTAAAAATGTGTGTACCAGGATTCATATATAAGAATATTCATGGAATATTGTTTGTAAAATCTTCAAAGAAATGTAACCTTAATATCCAAAAATAGTAGAATAAATAGTGTACTCAAAGAATGCTATCATATAGCAATAAACTGGACAAAATACAGCTAAATGCAACAGTATAGATACATATAAAATATATGTGTGTACCCAAGTTTGACAGCATGCGAAGCTAAATTATGTTCATCAGTGATAGGTCATAGGTGGCAAGTATTTTTAAACGCAAGGAAGTAATTATAAAAATCCTGATCATAGTACTTCCAGAGGGGAAGTCAAGGGCTTGCTAGGGGCTTATTGGAGCAAGACAGGCACACAATATAAGAGGGAATCAAAAAACTAAATAGTTAAAAATAAATATTATCTTAAAGCAATATTTTTAAATGTCCAAATGAATGCAAAATCCATGATGATTAAAATATCAAAAAGTTAAAGACAGGGTCAGCGGGGAGGTGGAGGCCCTCTCTCTTCGGAACGGGGTGGAGAGTTACATGCATGGTTGTGTTTGTTTCCACTGGGCTGTTTAAGTTTAGTGCATTTTGCTTTAAATGTGTTATAGTTCAGAAAATTGCCAAAGTTGGTAAAAATGAGCACAAAAAGGATCTAATTTCTTGTAATATTTGCTTAAGTCCCATAATTCTGTCCTGCACCAAATATTTCTCCTGGTTTCTTTTAAAGTCTAACATTTTTTAGTAGATCGACAGTTACAGTGCCAAATAAAGTCTCTAGTGATTTTGACAGTCGGTTTAGATTGTTCATCAGAAACTTGGCTCAAGGTTCACCTTTATTTTGGCACCCAAATGTTCCGTTTAAGTCCAGGTACCAACCCGCCTTATGGCTCTGGTTCATACCAAGCAATTAACCTTCATTATAGTAGTTGGTTCACATTAGAAAAATTCTCTAGTTGATTGCTCTAGTGTAAATGTAGTCATGAGCATGCTGTGTTTTTTCATGTTTTTAAGTTTTTCCCATACCTTACTCCCACTCAGCCCCCAAGCAGGCACAGAAATTTGTCTTCAGAGGAAGCATTAGTAATTCTAGCTCTGTATTTTATAAAATGTGTTCGATATTAAGATTCACATATGGCCCTGGCTGGTATAGCTCAGTGGATTGAGCGCGGGCTGCGAACCAGGTATCGCAGGTTCGATTCCCAGTCAGGGCACATGCCTAGGTTGCAGGCCATGTCTCCCAGCAACCGCACATTGATCTCTCTCTCTCTCTCTCTCTCTCTCTCTCCCCCCCTCCCTCTCTCCCTTCCCTCTCTAAAAATAAATAAATAAAATC